>CM050163.1:322310486-322487986 GCA_027410445.1 Discoglossus pictus
GGGAGGGGCGGTAAGGTGCATACACTACTTTCAAAGAAAATAGGTTGTCTATCCCTCATAACTAAGTGCAGAAACAAATGCACTTGAAAGATAATGTATGAATACTGAAATATTGCACAAACCAATTATATAATTTGGATATGAATATGGTGGTTTCAAAAGGATCTGAAAATTATGCTACTTAATTATATGTATTGAATACATTGTTGAATGAACTAAACTAAACTAAAGTGGCAATTTTAAAAGTCAGAACAGACTTTTGGAAACCACACAAGAAGTCATATCATGCAGATTCAGTTTGCTGTAATTATATAGTGTTAGGGGATATGCAAGCACACATTGCAGGTGGATTAAAAGACACATGATTGTGTTTTTGCCTGGTCTTCAAACCCAGCTATTAAGCTAAATTCCTTCATGTCAAAAATAGCATTTAACCATAATTTAATGAAAAAATGTAGAGTAATATATGATCTGTTGAAATTAAAATTCCAGAGGAATTTTTTGTGCTTATCTGAAACAAGCCTTAAGAACTTGTGAGAAGGCTTAATCAAAAGTAGCAGCAAGTGTCTCTTTTTTTCTGGATTTAATAATCTTTGAGATATTTACACTTGTCTTTGCACTGAACAGTATGAAAACACACTTGCCTGCAATAGAAGGCCAACTTAAGCCCAAGCACCAGCTATATACACTGGATTAGAGAAGCTTTGGTACATACGTGAAGTCCTGCAGTATAACACGAGCAGGCCGAAACGGGACCTCCACATTCTCACTTTGGGTGACTTTCCAGTTTAAGATGTTTTCAACATCGTTCTTCTTTACCAGGAATTCATCACAGTTTCTAATAGCAGCCTCGAGGAGGACTCTGATAGAGTATGGCAGGCGCCCTGCAATGAGAATAAGGAATTATTTAAAGAAAATCAGAAATAGTTTTCAATGTAAAGATTGATATAAATTAAATTGTTATGTTATTTTTCAACTCCCATTGTGCTGAAAATGAATAAACTAGAAATATTAGTGAACATTCAAAGTGGCAAAGTGGCCTGGTGAGACACAGGGGAGGGGGGCACACAGGTCAGGGGGGGAAGAGATACAGAGGTGAGACTGGGAGGCAAGAGACACAGGGGAAGGGGGTAGACACAGGGGAAGGGGGTAGACACACATTGAATATTATCCCATCAATTTTGATGGGAAAGTTACTATTTTTGAAATAACATTGAATTAATAAAGTACATTTGTCATGCTTTATTACCTAAATGTGTAGTGATTTTAAGGATTTTAGTGCAGTTAATTATCCAGATATAAAACCCACCATTAATAACACCTACATGATTTTTTCTTTTTAAACTATGGGCTTGTCTATCTCCATAAATTGCTTTTAATGCACTTTAAAAAGGACCACTGTATGAACATATGGACCTTGCTTTTTACATCAGCGCCAGGCAGGTCAGGAATGAGAACTGCTCTACACCCCTCTCACTGGTCTGTCACAGGCTCTGTCCTCTTAAGGTGGATTACTACAGATACCACAGTATTATATAAAAAATTATATACAAGCATAAAGAGTGTTATACAGACCTGGTGTCCCCCATTCTGATCTCCTACCCCTCCCCCCAGGTATGTTGATATGATAGGTTGATATATATGGTGGTAATTGTACTAATCCACCTTAAGAGGACAGCGCCTGTGACAGACCAGTAGGAGGAGTGTAGAGCAGTTCTCATTCTGGACCTGCCTGGCGCTGATGTAAACAGCAAGGTCCGAACATCTTTTTAATAGAATAGAACCCATGAAGGCAGCCAAAAACTGACAATTGAGCAGGTTATTAAAATAAGAAAACAACAAACTCTGGATACCTTCAGTGTAAATTATGGGGATTTGTATATGGCTGTGCACATTGATACTTCTTACAGAGCCTGGAGGAACAGTGTGCACGAACACACACCCTATAATATACCTAGATGTCTCCTAGAGTGACTCAGGGGCAAAGGAAGACATCTAGTACTCAATCAGAGCTGCTAATAAAGCCACACAATATGCTCAATTCTCATGGTCAGTATGCCTTTTGGAAAAAAAAAAAAAACTTCCATCCAGTGGTCCTTTAAAGATCTTTGAACTGGTGTTTGAAGTATTAGGACACTCCTAGCACTAATTACTTACCGTATCTTGGATCTCCTAACTTGTTGATATTGTAAAACTTCTTATCAGGCTGAGCAGGGTCAAGTGACTCCACGAGGTTTTGAAAGGGGTTACTCATATTGAAGGTTTCAGTCACACCTGAAATGCACAAAGATGTAACATCAGCAATTGACAAGGAAGCAGACAAACGCAACACTTGCTGTTCTAGAACACAATGTGTGATTTGCAAGTATGTAACACAATCAAGGGAACAATGATCTAAATATGAAATATTGTAATTCCAACTAAAACCAACAAAATCATTTAAAACAAAGGTACTCAAAGGGTAAACTTATGACCATACTTTCCTTTGTTTACGTTCAGAGGTTTATTTATATTCCTGAAAAGAAGTTATTTGGTTTCGGATACAGATTTTGTGGCTTTGTGCGCTGTTTTTTCTGGTCTATTAGAGGACTTGGATCTTGGTAGCGGTTTTGGCACATATTAGAGAAGATGAAAGGCTGCACTGGATTTTTTTAGTACTGTCAAACATCGAAAGCTTTCATTGACTGAATTATTTGGGGAAATACTGATTGCATTACTCACATTAGGGTAAAAGACATAATACTCCACAAACTCAATTCCTGTTTGGTAGTTCTCACCCATCTCTTGTTCACTGAACTCATTAGATAAATGATGGAGAACATATATCACTTTCAGGGCCACTTACGAGGTATAAGAATCCACAAAAAGGCTGTACAATATATTAAAACCTTTTGTTTTACACATATAAAAAAATGCTATCACTATTGGAGAAAAAGGTGAAATAAACAGAAATTAATGAATAAAAACAGTGACAGAAGTTCAAAACACATGTGCAGCTTATGGAAACTATTTTGTCATTTTATTGCTCCAAAAAAACTTCATCTTGGAGGAAGTGGAAAATGTTAATTCAGAAGAAATTATGCAGACTGGCACTAATATGACTTCACAAACCCAGCAGCTGGACAAACTGCTGGTTCTTATGGGGAAGTGGCTCCATGAATGCTGCTCCAGTGTTAGCTGCTGGTTTAGAGGGACGCCCCAAAATCCAGTTGTTTTTGTGGTTATTCATAAACAGCTTGACATACTAACTATACATGGTATGTTTTATTAATGAATTATTCCTGGCACATTGAGAATTGTCTGTGCTGCATTTTTAATCAAATGAGCTGCTGCTCGATACTAATTAGCAGGTTTGATACACTAATTATTATCATAATATACTTATCTGTCTCTCTGGTGGCCAAAGCAACCTCCCTAATGTTATTATGTTATTAGATATCCTCCCCGTCCATATCAAGTACTCATAGTTGCAAATTAGCATAGTAAACCGCACACCAGCATAAAGGAGCTGCAAAAACCATGCCAAGTACCTCACAAATTAATTATGTTAGGGATGAAATGGCTAATACAATGTAAAGATAGATATTTAATGCTCTACAATGATAGTAGCATTATGTTGTCCTCTGTGCCCTTATATGTGACATTTTTATCCTTTATTACCTACATGTGATATTAAGGCTTTTAATGTAGTTAATGATCCAGATATAATACCCACCATTAATACCATGTACAAGCTTTTTTTTATCTTTTTTAAACTAGGGTCTTGTCTATCCCCCATAAATTGCTTTTAGGGCACATTAAAGAGCCACTGTATGAACAGGTTTTTAAAGGCATATTGACAATAAAGGCAGTATGCCATAACCTGCAAGTGTTTTGAACTTCTCATGGTATTATTAATTTAATTCCAGTTATTCCACATTTCTCTCTTTGCCAATAGGGATACTATTTTTTATATGTATACAACAACATGTTTTGATGCATTGTACAGCTTTTTTATGGATTCTGGAGCCTTATAGGTAGCCCTGAAAGTGATATATTTTCTCCATCATTTATATATGTAACCATACAATCACACAGGGATTGTTTGGATATTTCTCAACATAACTCTTACCTAATTAGTGAATACAACCCAAAAGCTGACTATTAGTGGCACATGCTATTTGATGTGGCAGTTTATAGAAAGCACAATTAGATTTTGTGTAGGAAAAGACAGGCATGTGTGACACAATGATAACTGCACCTCTTACCAAGCAGATACTGTGACTAATCCAAGGCCCTGTAATCTGTGGGATACTGAGAATTTACATAGGTCAATGGGCAATAGGTTTATAGTTCATAGTCATCACTAAAGTGTTATTCATTACACAGAGGATCATTGGGGACAATATTATGTGTTACATTTGGCTTGTCCATGTAGCAGTTCTCATAACATCACTAAAGTTTAAAAAGGATACTGCCGACATTTTCTACCATAAATAATTATGGTAAAATGATCAAAAATATGTGACCTATGGTGTAAAAATGTACACTTCCTTGAGCAAAGAGTTAATAACCCCCTTCGGCATCACATTAAACTGTTTATACAATGGATTATTCAGATTTCACTTAAACATAGCCATACAAGATGCAAACTGGTTTATGTATATGCTCTGGTCCTGCACACAATCAGAATTAATTGGCCATGTCTACTACTCACTCCACTCATATTTTATTCAGTGTATAAGAGCATTGGAGTAACTAATAAATATGAAATCCTGAAGTTGCAAAACACCCTTTAGAAGAATTAGAGTTAATAATGATGACAATAATAAAAATATAAACAATCTTTATCCATGGACTATCACAATTTGCTTAAAGCACCATGTTTTTGAAGTTTGTAAAAAACTGACATTAGCAACTGTTCAAGTCATGAACATTAAACTATATGTTTTGAGCAAATCTTAGTTTTAGAAGAATTTGTTTGGGTCTGAGAAAGTCTATATTTGACATTTAGAGAATACTTGCTGCCTCATAGTAATTTCATTCATCACACAAATATTTCCAATATTAAGGGTCAGCTCTGAAAAAAACAAACCTATATTTGTTGTAAAATAAATTGCTTCACAGTATACGCTTTCGGATAGAAAAAGGGTAAAGAAGGAACTGCACACTCAGCAAGAGCTGGTGGCTATTTAGGTTAAATGCTGCAAGAAAATGAGAGCAAAGTTCACAAAACGATTCTGTTAAACAGAGGAATGTGGTGGAGGGAGGGAGAGGGAAATGAAGAAAATACCTGCAATCTACAGTGCAATATAACATTAAAGGAATACGGAAGATTCCCTGTTTGTAACTATTTTCTAATCTAGCACACACTGCTTTTATCAGAATCATACACTTTATTGATATATTCTGTATGCACTCAGATTTATTTATTTTTTGTTATTAAATTGGTTCCACAACCTTAGAGTTGCCTAAATAGGCCCCTGGTACTAGCCAATAGAGCTGCTTTATTCCAGGGAGGAGAGTGGCATGTGATGGTAACAAAAGACTACAAATCCAGTGATGCTTTACTGCAGAGACTGAATCCCCATACACTGCTACAATGTTGTAGCTGCGTTTGATTGGCCACAAATTATGAATTTTATGCTAAATTTATAGCTTGGATTTTCAGGGGCACGCCTTCGCAAAATCAACTGCCAGAAAACCGAAGAAAGTCTGCAGTTTATTAATGTATATTTTGGGATTTTTTCCATGTAAAAATGTTTGCATACACTACGGATTCTCCAGATGCACTCATAATCCATTAAACTTTTATATGCTATTAACGGCATTCTACAGATCCCCAAAAAAATCTATAGTATTGGCTAGAAAATGTTTTACAAGTTGATGTAGTGGGACATATTTACTAAAGATTGAGTCATGTTTTGGTACTCCATATATGTTCCATAGGATAAAATAAGAATGCAGAGGTACTACAAAACACACCATTTACTAAATTTAACAGAGGACAAGTGTACAATAATTTTAATAAGTTACATTTTATCACAAATAATTCATCCTGCTTGTTAGGTGTCTGGTTGCTCAGATAGGAGTTGAGCCCCAATACAGGGAAAACATAACATGACAAGAGGGCAGCCCTGCTACAACACAAGCATGCCCCTTTAACTCATATATAACATCTCTTCATTATAGGAGGATAACAGATTTTATATATATATATATATATATATATATATATATATATATATATATATATATATATATACCAGCGACTTGCCCATCAAAAATGATGGGGCAATAAAATTGTAAGGCAGGTAATGCTGTTTGCCACAGACAGTGTTTTGGTCGTCGGAGATCTCGTGCTCATTGCGAGCCTCTCGGTTGGTGTATTTTTTGTTATCAGAGGCACTTTTGCTGTCATTGTAAGGTTGGCACTGATCTCCTTTTTGCGCTTATTGCAAGTCTCTCCCCTGGTGTAGTTTGTGTCCTATGAGCACCGTTGGCGCTCCTTGTGAGGCGTGCGGTGAAGGGCTTTGTGGTTAATTGCGATACTGTGTTGTTTTTTGTGTATATGTATTTTTTCTTGATAATTAATTAAATGATAAATTATTATACTTTACCTATTTGTAATTAATATATGCAGGAAGCAATGTGCTGAAGAGCTAACAATCTTTTTTAATGTTCCTGCAGCATCCAATGTAGATTTGCAGTGTGGTTGAGCTGAGGTGTAAGTGTCAGCAATGTATGCAGTGTGTAGTGTAAATAGGCTGCGTGAGCGAGTGGAAGCCGTTTGTGTAGCCTTGTACTTCCGCATTCTGTAAGTTAGTGTTGTAAAATGGTGGCGACTGTGTATGTGGGCGATTTAGCGTCCTTGCTAATAGTGTATGTTGTACTTCGTACAAGTTTTTGTAAAAGTCGTATGTGTTTAGCAGTGTTTTTCGGCTTTAGGGGTTCGGCTTTAGTTTTTTTCGGCGCCCATTTTTTTTCCTCGCTTTACTGAGTTTAGACACTCGCAAATGCGGCAAAGCGCGACAACTATTATATGTGATTATGTATGCATACATACACATAAATATATTATAATTAAGAAAGATGTTAGGAGCAAGAAGTAATGTTTCAGGCTCTGTGGGCTCCGTGACTACCCAGTTTATTGTGTGCAGCTTCAAGATACTGACGTGAAACACATTTCACAGAAAACAAATAAAAGCACAACATGACTGTGACTCAGCAAAATATCCCTGAACAGCAAAGGAAAAATCCCCTTCCCCTTGTGACACTACTGAAAAGTGTGTGACAAAGAAACACAGCTCCCTGCCTTAATGCCCTTCCCCTAAAGGGGAACGTCTAGAACATACTACATTATATATTACTAGCGACTTGCCCGTCAAAAATGACGGCAATAAAAACTGAAGCCTGGCAATGCTGTTTGCCACACAATGTAAGCCTCTCCCCCTCTACTTTACTGGCCTTGTGATGAGCGCCTTTGGCGCTCATCACAGGCCTTGCAATGAGCCCCTTTGGAGCTCATTGCGAGTCTCTCCCTCTGTCTACTTCCTCCCTCGTGTCCTATTTCCCCCCTCCTCTCCCTCCCTTGTGTCTCCTTCCACCTCGTCTACCTCCTTTGCATCTCCTGCCCCCCTGTGTTTTTACCTCCCTCTCCCTCCCGTGTCTCTAAACCCCTCCCCTGTGTCTCTTTCCCCCTTCTCCCTCCCATGCATCTCTTCCCCCCCCTGTGTCTCCCCCAACCCTTCCCTGTGTCTGTTCCCCCCTGGCCTGTGTCTCTTTCCCCCTCCCCCTGTGTCTGTTACGGCCTTCCTCGTGTCTCCATTTCCCTCCCTTGTGTATCTTCCCCCCTGCACTCTCTCCCCTGTGTCTCTTCCCCCTCCTCTCACTCCCCTGTGTCTCTTCCCCCTCCTCTTTCTGTGCCTCTTCCTCCCTGTCTCTTCCCCCTCACCCTCTGTGTCTCTCCCCACTCTGTGTCTTCCACCCTCTCCCTCTTTGCCTCTTCCCCCGCCTCTCTCTGTGTGTCTCGCCACTGTGTCTCTTCACCCCTTCCTCTGTTCCCCCCCCCTCTGTGCCTCTTTCCCCCTCTCTCTGTACCTCTTCCCCCCCTTCCCTCTGTGTCTCTTCCTCCCTTACCCGCTGTATCTCTCCCCCCTGTGTCTCTTCCCCCCTCTCCCTCTGTGCCTGTTACCCCCTGGCCTGTGTCTCTTTCCCCCTTCCCCCTGTGTCTGTTCCCCTCTCCCCCCCCCCATTTCCCTCCCATGTGTATCTTCCCCCTGTTCTCCCTCCCGTGTCTTTTCCCCCTCTTCTACCTCCCCTGTGTCTCTTTCCCACCTATCCCTCTGTGTCTCTCCCCCCTCCCTCTGTGTCTCTCCCCCCTCCCTCTGTGTCTCTCCCCCCTCCCTCTGTGTCTCTTCCCCACTCTCCCTCTGTGCCTCTTCCCCACTCTCCCTCTGTGCCTCTTCCCCACTCTCCCTCTGTGCCGTGCCTCTCCCCCCCCTCTTCCCCACTCTCCCTCTGTGCCTCTCCCCCACTCTCCCTCCCCTCTTCCCCACTCTCCCTCCCCTCTTCCCCACTCTCCCTCTGTGCCTTTACCCCCCCTCTTCCTCACTGGGCCGCGCTGCGCGCAAGCACGGCTTGCGCCGCGCTCTGCGCATGCGCGGCTCTGCGCAATGCGCAGCAGTTTACTCTCCCTCTGTGCCTCTACCCCCCCTCTTCCTCACTGGGCCGCGCTGCGCGCAAGCGCGGCTCGCGCCGCGCTCTGCGCATGCGCGGCTCGCGCCGCGCTCTGCGCAAGCGCGGCTCGCGCCGCGCTCTGCGCAAGCGCGGCTCGCGCTCTGTGTAATGCACAGAGCGCGGCTTTCGCCGCGCTCTGCGCATGCGCGGCTCGCGCCGCGCTCTGCGCATGCGCGGCTCGCGCCGCGCTCTGCGCAATGCGCAGCAGTTTGTAATTGTCTAACTGCGATTCGTCTGAAGCGTGACGACAAATCGCAGTTAGACAATTATAATATGTGATACAGGCTGGAGTGCACTTGTGGCTACACTAGTGGCTGAAGTATGATAGAGAGACAGTGAGAGACATGCAGAGCAATGATATGAGAGAGACATGCAGGGCAACAGTGCGAGATAATTCAAGAGACGTGTAAGGCAATATAGTGTGAGAGAGAGAAAGAAAGAAAGAGAAAGAAAGATATAAAGAAAGAGAGTTAGCGAGACTATAACTACGACAGGCTCTGATTGACTGAATCTAATAAACTGCAAACAGAAATTGGGACATTATCCCAAAAAGGTAGATCTTAATTCAAACGTGTAAAGGTCTAGAAACCATAAAAACATTTTAAGATCATTTAGTACCAGAAAGGAGAGGAGTGGGTATCCAGAGTAAATACAAATTTTGTTGAATAAATATCCCTACAATATCCATCCAATAAAAGAAAAAGAAAAACACATTGTAAGTAAATATAAGATAAACTGGCTGGCTCTTGAATGATGGGGGGGATATAATTATGATCACAGTGGTAAATGCTCCAGTGACAGTTCTGCTCTGTGTTTATTGTATTACATTTTATGTTTCTTACTACCATAGAGAATCATGACACAAACCCTACATACAGACTCTCTCATTTCACTCTCATACAAACTGACTGCTCGTTTCCTTTTTAAAAAGGGGACCTTTCATTTTAAAGAGCATTCAAACCTGGCTATACCTTGTACTAGTAGGTTTTCTCTACAGTAAATAATTTATTTAGAATAGATTTTGTAGCTACCGTATGCACATGTAGAGCTTGGGAGTACTTGATAGGGGTGGGAGAGGGATCGTACTGCCAGATATCATTGCAGGTCTTCGTTTTAGCCAATACAGAGATAGACAGGCGGACTGTAATCTTAATAAGCATATCAAAGCTGATGGTTAATATGTGTGAGCTGCTGATTTGCATATAAATGCAAAAACATGGAGCTTGCCAAGATCGATTAACATTAGAAAAAATAAACAAAAATGTTTAACACAACATATAGCCAGTCTTTCATGCTATTTAAAAATAAGCTAACAGAACAAAAAAAACAACAAAAAAAAAAACTTTATTTTAGGGTGGCAAAGTCCCATTACATTAAAAGAGCACACCTAGAAAAGACTAATGAATTATTATTTTTTTTTAAATGGAACTAGTTTGGCAATTACTGGACCATGTTTACAGAGTCAAGGAGCTACCATTAGAAAAAATGTGTTTCATTTCTATCACAGACACTTAGAATTCTGAGATGTTTAATCTGATTGGCCAATCCAACTATGTATAGGAGTAAGGACAAAACCCCACTTTAAGATCTAAGACTCATTAAGATTTCAGAGTCTAGTATTCTCTAACATCACCTTATTTGCTATACAACAGATTAAAGTCAATACGTGATAAGCAAAACAGAAGCTGAGGTAATTATAATCTAGGCAGGGTTTGGGGTGGTAGCAACAAACATTCAATTTATTTATTACCATTTTTTAATAAAGCGCCAATATGTTCTGTAGAGCTGTACAAGGGTTAAGTAAAAAAAATAAATAAAAAAAAAAACGAAAATACAATATTAAACATACTAGGAACGTGCCCGTCAAAAATGACGAGAGTAAAATTGTAAGGCTGGCAATGCATGTGAGGCTTTTGCTCCTCTGAGCACCTTCGGCGCTCATTGTGAGCCCCGCGCTAAGCACCATCGGCGCTCATTGCGAGCTTCTCCCCAGTGTACTTCAACTTTTCTGCTTTGCACTGATAACCTTCGGCGCCTTTGGCGCTCATTGCAGACCTCTCCCGCTCGCGGTGCTCATCGTGAGCCCTGCGATGAGCGCCTTTGGAGCTCATCTCGTGGCTCACAATGAGAGCCTTTGGAGATGATTGCGTGCCTTTCCTCACGCCTACTATACAGGCCGCTCATTGCAGGGTTTGTTAACCTGTAAGTTTTGTGCTTGGGAATGCCATGTGTCTCTTTCCACTATCTCCCCTGTCCCTTCCCGGGGTCTTTTTCCTGTGTGTGTGTGTCTGCTGAATGTTTGCTTGGCACGCCCTGACTGCCATTGGTTTTATTTTCAAAGTCCTGCATGCCTGGCGTTGCTCATGCAAGTGTTACTGTCTTTGCCGTTGTGTATTTTCGAAGTCCCGCGTGCCAGGCCTTGCTCAGCCTCGTTTTCATGCAGTTTCAGAATTTTTTACGTTTTTCGTCCACCATTTTTTTCCCTCGCTTAGCCAATTTTGGATTGACGAAAACCCCCAAATATGGCTCAAAATTGCTTGCAACCTCACTCCAAGCCTTCCTGGCTCTCCCCATGTGCTGTCTGTAAGTGTGTTATTATATTTGTTAAAAAAAAAAAACTCATAATGCAGCCCAAGTACTGCGCCACTGCTCGCGAGTCTCACATGTGTGACGGGGAGGCTGGCTGCTTTGTCTCGCTTGGCATGCCTTTGGCGCTCATTGCAGCCTAATTGCTGCGCGGCTGCTTCGTCTCGCTTTGCGGGGCTCGCATGTGTGACGCTGGCTCGCCTTGATTCACAAAGTGGCAACTGCATTACCACCATCGCAAACATCACCAGCATCGCAAGTTCCACAACTATATATGTGATGCCAAAAAGTAAAGGGCCCTGATTCTGTTTACTGGAAACCCAACAAAAAAAATATTTCTAAAAAATGTCATTTTTCCTCTTTAAACATTTTAGCTTGTTTGTACACATAGACAAAATTAGTCAGTATACGTGAGAATTGCACACGTATCATAGCAAGTCTCCCAAACAATTATTAGGAAAAAAGTACTAGAAGTTAAAACAACAAATGTAAAGAAAAAGTCGGTTGTATCTTGCATCCTGGTAAAGAGAAGCAGATCCTGGGAAGGTGAAGAAAGACAGAGCGTGATGTGTTCTTATGGAAGAAACAGAATAAGAACTTACATCTCATTACTTCAGAATCTTTGAGGAACAAATAAGAAAAAAGTATCATAGCTGGATTACTGAACTTTAAAAAAAATCTTCTTGTTTAAAAGGGCATTTGTCCAGATTTCATTAGTTTTTAAATAGTAAAAAGTTCAATACTTACACTTTATTGTGAACAATAAAAACGAAGAAAAATAAATTGCTAATTTAAGCAAATAATACAGAATGATTTATGCAATTATATTTAAAAAGCAATAAACGGTAAAGGAATAAAGGATGTATTATCCATACAGAATACCAAATGTGAACATGAATCACTGCAATAGTAGAAGAGCAACTCCAAGAACGAGGGCCGAATGCCAAAATTAGCTGGAAGGGTCACACTGAACTCGTCAAGTTCATGAATGACCTGATCTCTATCTAATAACACTCAAGGGGGATTGTCACTATCTCTGGGCAGAAGGTCTCTTGATCAAGGTAAGCCAAAGAAAGCAAGTGGACCAATGAAGTTATGATAATGTGTGCAAGTGAATATATATATATATATATATATATATATATATATATATATATATATATATATATATATACATACATACATATACACACACACACGTAGTAACTGGGTTGTACAGGTGGTGTATGTGAGTAGCAGACTCTGCAGGGCCATCTTTTCCCAAGAAAATGATATGGATAAAACTAAGTCTCCTGACCCAGCTGAGCTTTGACTTTAAGCATTTATAAGCAACAGAGAGAGGCAGTTGAGTCTGGGCTAAGATTAGACAGAGAGGCAGCTACTCTCTGCAGTCTGAAGTTGGGACTCACAACATTATTGGACTCCAAAAACAAACAAGGATCCAGGCCAGTATTTGGTGCACAAGTCACTATATATTTTGTTTGGAGTTACAGTAGTCTGGTAGTAAGTTAGAAGCTAGGCCTTTTTTTATTTTGTTTTCATATGTTCAGTAAAAGTCTAAAAAACATTGAAAGGCCTCCTGTGTTCCTCCATTTTAAGTGCTGGAAAATAGGACACTGACTCAGAGAGTGAATGCCATAATGTACTGTGACATAGTGAAGCAGAGCGTGATCACCTCTCTTCAGAGACTGGGCCGCAGGGCAGTATTCCAACATGATTACGACTCGAAACACACCTCCAAGACAACCACTGCCTTGCTAAAGAAGCTGAAGGTAAAGGGGATGGACTGGCCAAGCATGTCTCCAGACCTAAACCCTACTGGGCATCTGTGGGGCATCCTCAAATGGAAGGCAGGGAGTACAAGGTCTCTAACATCCACCAGTTCTGTGATGTCATCATTGAGAAGTGGAAGAAGACATTAGTGGCAACCTGTGAAGCTCTGGTGAACTCCATGCCCATGAGGGTTAAAGCAGTGCTGGAAAATAATGGTGGCCACACAAAATATTGGCACTTTGGGCCCAATTTGGACCTTTACACTTAGGGATGCACTCACTTTTGTTGCCAACGGTTTAGACATTAATGGCTGTGTGTTGAGTTATTTTGAGGGGACAGCAAATTTACACTGTTATACAGGCTGTACACTTACTACTTTACATTGTAGCGGAGCGTCATTTCTTGTTGTCACATGAAAAGATATAATAAAATATTTACAAAAATGTGAGGGGTGAACTCACTTTTGTGAAATACTGTATATACCTGGCTTATAAAAGAGTTTCAACATTTTTCCCAGTGTTTTAACCTTTCCTAGCTGTCCTCCTAGGAGCCTGCGAGGAGCCAGATCGAGGACTTTCCTTCTGTTTTAGGGACTAGGAGTTGCTCCAGTGTCTCGTCCTCTGAAGAAACAATTCTGTATAGTAGATTATTCCTTGGAATGAAACATGGGCCTTGTTTCCTTTCTCTTTCAGGGACAGGTACCCCATTTACTTCTACTAGCTTGTTTTTTACATTCGCAGAGAAGAAAAGAAAATAATTTAGTAAACTATAATTTAGATTGAATATGCTGAATTATGTCCATGAATCAGCCCCAACGGAGCCTCCTTTCTGCCCTCTGCATGTTAGGTGCGGCTGAGACACAGTGTTCTCCTCCTCACAGACAATTGCTTAGATCACTATGAGCATGTGCCTCTAACTAAATTACCTTTTTAGCAACACACCATAACTAAAGTACTGTTTTTTTTTCCACGTATACCAGAGTTGGATCTTTTTATATATCCATCTAAATAGTTATCTGGACAAGAAGTGATTTAACATTGTTTTAATGCTCTCTCTTTATAAGCAATTTCTGCTGGGGAAAAAAGTCATACCTGGTTGTACTGTATCTGTACAATAAAACAACCTTACAGGTGACTGTGGCTGGAAAACAGTCTTCATGAAAACTATTAATTAAATTGTCAATTTTAATCCATGAAATTACCAAATTTAGCAAATGTAACAAACTTATTTTAAACTATTCGTACATATCCATTTTTTAAGGAAAATGGCAAACTCCTAATATGGAATAAAAAAAAATTGACCTTTCTTATAAGACAAGATACATTGAAAGCAATTCATGAAAAACAAAAAAAGGATGAGTCTGATGTTGCATAAAATTATTAAATTAGATGGTTTAACAGTTTTTTTTACTTCAAAGAGGAAATCGCTTCTGAGCCACTTTTACCTGAAGTGTGTGATTTGTTCCTGGGATGAGGAGGCGCGTGGAGACGGGGATCATAAAAATAATGTACTAAATTGTGGAGTTTAATACCAGTATTAACAGATCACATACTGTGTTAAATAGACAACATTACATAATTATTTTAGAGCCACCAACATTATAATGGTCCCTTTAACTCTTTTCATGACACTCGTATCAAATGTTTACTAAGTTTATACACAATCTTTCAAATTTTTAAATAATGGGGCAAAAATGTTGTTCACATTATCTGAAAAATTGAGACCCATCTAAATGTATTTATGATTCAATATATATTAGATTGTTAGCTCTTTTGAGCAATGAAATCATTATATTTCATATTTGCTGCAGCATTTATTTCCCTTAACACAATATTATTCCACCCACACTAAAGGAAGTTATCACTGTACAAATACATTTTGATTATTATAGCTTCCTATATAGCAGGCTTTGAATCCAACATGAAGCCAATCTGTTAACCCTTTCACTTGCTTATAGGCCTGCATAGCAATGCCTTGCTATTCTTTCTGGCAGTGAAACAGTTAATAACATTGTAGCGCTGTGCATATTGCTTGTATGTAGGTTGCAGATGCTTCATGCTGATAAATATATCACTCCATAATACACATGTTGATTCTTTGAAGGGGAGGTTCACTACTGCACTAGAAAGCAAGGAAATACTATGTGCAAGGTGGGTTACAAATTCTGCTTAAGAACAGATACTTAAGAAGCAGGAACCCCTCATAAAAATAGGCATGATAAATAAAGTAATTGCAACAAGAATTATATTTTACAGAGAAATGATTGAATTAGCCTCAAACCTGGATTCAGTAGCACAGAACACCAATGTATATGGGATTATACAGATACTCACAGAAGAGTGTCTGCAAGGACTCGCATGAAGAGCGAAAGACAGCTGGGCCAAGGCAAAGAGTGCAGAGCAGACAGTCCTGAGCCTTGCAGAGCAGACAGTCCTGCACTTTGCAGTGTAGGAGCCAGGCAGGACTGTATCAGACTACTGACAGACAAGGCAATCACTCTGCATGCAGCTCCACCCTCAGTGCACGCCTCCCCAGGACAAGTGACTGGCTCACAGACATAGGAAGGGGGTGGAAAGCGAAAGTCAGCTGTCCTCCAGTGCATAACCTGATATCTACTACACAGTGTCCTCCTGCAAGTCCATTCAAAGGAGGGACACTAAAATGCTGCATGGTCTAAAAGACTAAACTTACAAGAATACAGGCGTGATATATCAAAGGATTTAGAAAAGTTCAGAAAAAGAGTAGTAGTTTAACAACCGAACAGTGGAAGTAATGTAAGCATGGCTGGGATAAACAGAAGGCTTTAGGTAGATGCAATGGGAAGACTAGATCAGCCTTTTTGTTTTTTTATTTGTCATCAAATCTATGTTTCTGCTGGTCAATGCCAACTCATGCAATTAAGAATTCAAACAGAAAGCTCTACTAATTGTTTATCAAAATTCATAAATAATTCAGTTACAGCTGAAAACAGAGATCAAAGTGCAGCAACATCAAGCTCTAGCCACTGGTTTATTGACTTGTCAAGGATTATACATCGCTCAGTAGTGTCCAACTCTCCATGACCTCATGGACACCAACACACCATGCTTATCCACATGATATTGATGGCAGAGATACTGGAGTGGGTTTCCAGTTCCTTCTCCAGTGTATTCCTAGGTGGTCTCCCATCCAAGTACTGACCAGGCCCAACATTGCATACTTTTGTTATGGATTGGGATCCGTACAAAATGCATAACTGTATTCGTGCACCTACTTATATATGTTATCTTTGCAGTATTATCGTATAACCAAAGTTTTATTAATAATGCTGAATCATTGGGAACTCTAAGATGGAGGATTTGTCACTTCCGCATACAAGATGTCGGCAGCACTACTTCCGGTCTGTTAAGGATGACGACAGCTACCACACCTTGGACACTAGAAGGAGAGCGCTATCTTTCCTTTGTCTCAACTTCTGAACCAATGGGAAGATAGACTCATCCCTTGTGGGATGAGACCTGAAGACTCACTAAACTCCTGACCCAATACCTGTCCAAGATCCCGTAAAAGCGGACACCTTAGAACCAATGAAGTGCTTCATTAAACCTGATGTTTTGCTTAGTTGTAACTTTTATCTGATTATCAAAAACTATATAAATGATGACTGACGTAATAAAATTAGGCGAGAGAAAGCTTTATACCAGAACTCTGTGTTGGTGTATTATTTCTCTAAGGTGTGCACACTATATGTATATTGGCAATTTGCCCAGGGGCAGATATCTCTGAGGAATACTTTTGTTCTCCCAAAACACTTTCAGGGTGGTGTGACCTCTTGGTTACCTGACTGGAATCAAACCCAGGTTGCAGCAGAGAAAGCACAGAATCCTGACCACTGGACCACAAAAGGAACCTAATATAGTATTTTATGTATATTGGCTCTTTGCTGGTTTCCTGCCCTAAGGATTGCTGCAATTTGGCTCCTATATAAAAAGGTTGTAGATGGTTACTTTTGTTTTCTTATACTACAGTGCCTTGCAAAAGTATTCACCCCCTTGGCATTTTTCATGTTTTGTTCCCTCACAAATGGAATTAACATGGATTGTTCGAGGATTTGCATCATTTAATTTACAGAACATGCCCACATCTTTGAAGATGTTTTTTTTTTTTTATGTTGTGAAGCAAACAACAAATAGAACAAAATAACAGAAAAAGTCAATGTGCATAACTATTCACCCCCAAGTCACTTTGGATAAGTCTCTATAAGCTTGCCACATCTTACCACTGGGATTTTTGCCCATTCCTCCTTGCAAAACTGCACCAGCTCCTTCAAGTTGGATGGTTTGCGCTTGTGAACAGCAATCTTTAAGTCTGACCAAAGATTTTCTATTGGATTGAGGTCTGGGCTTTGACTAGGCCATTCCAACACATTTACATGTTAACCTTAAACCACTCAAGTGTTGCTTTAGCAGTGTGTTTGGGGTCATTGTCCTGCTGGAAGGTGAACCTCCGTCCTAGCCTCAAATCATGCACACAGTGGTACAGGTTTTGCTCAAGAATATCCCTGTATTTAGCACCATCCATCTTTCCCTCAACTCTGACCAGTTTCCTAGTCCCGGCTGTTGAAAAACATCCCCACAGCATGATTCTGCCACTGCCATGGTGTTCTTTGGGTGATGTGATGTGTTGGGTTTGATGAGTTTTGAAGCCGACGAGTGCCGAGGTACCATTATAATCATGAACAATTAAATAATAAATGCTGTCAAAGACGATATCATGTGTAAGCAACATGGGTCTTGGGGTGATGAACATATATGCAGGTGAGCTTATCACTGACTAGCCATGTGTTCTGCACTACAGGACCAACTGTGGATATTGCCAGATTACACAAAGTAAATACTATCTACATTTTACTGTGGGACCAAAGAGACTGGGGTGAGCCCCAAAATGAATAACTTGGTAAGCCTCCAAAGGCTGAATACAACCCAAAGCCATCTGCTGCCCACCTACAATATAGATGGCATCCTAAAATTCAGGATGTAGACTTGAAGGAAAAATATCTACCAATAAACATGGAATGATAAACTGATACAGAGCCAGGCAACAGTGTATGGGTGTAGACAAATCACTGGAGCCTTTCTCCCTAAATAGTTTCCCCAAGTATAAGGTATCTCTATTAATACCATCCCTCTAGCACTCCTAGAAAAAATGTAAATTCATTTCACATTTATATAGCGCTTTTATCCAAAGTCCTTTCAACTGTTAGTTGATGATAACGTAGTTCCCATGCTTATGAAGGGTTAATTGCAAGAGAACCCTGTCTGATTCCTAGAAACTAGGTATATGCTCTAGGAATTGTTACTATAGCCATGGATGGACAAAAATACTCATACAGATATTAAACAATTAAAAAATGTTTGGCGTTGGAAATAAAATTTTAGGAGCCTTCCACAGGAGTGGGGAAGGGGGTTGGGGAACAGAGAGAAATAGTAGTCTATGCTAGCCTTTTTTAGTTCCTCTAGTGTCCTTTTCACAACTCCTGCTACCCCATCCTTCCCTTAACCTCTTTCTTGCATCCCCTTGTTCCCCATACTATCCTAGGTCTATCCCTTTTGCCACCCTCTGCTCTGTATTCTCCTTCCCCTTCTATATATAATACCTTACCCCATTTTGCCCTAACTTTTTCCCTCTGTCTCAAATGTTAATATGTATAGAATACTAAATATATGTATTGGGGAAGAAGCTAGCATTTGAAATCCACCACTGCTTGAAGATTTACATTTTGTCCACTACAGATTTAGGCTGTGCATTCCCTGAAAAGGTAACTAATTTCCTCTGGCTAGATGTACGTGACTTTGTGACACCTGTTACAACTCCAGGCATACACTGTTTGAAAAGGGTAATAACACTGCTTATCTTTAATGATACAGATTTGGAAAAACATACATTTAAAGTTCCTCGAAGTGTCCCGTTAACGGTACATCATGTACTGCAAAGAATATGTACAACATGACAAAAAGATCAGCATTTCTAATATTATAAAAAGGGGACTAAACAGAAATATTTAAAGTACATGTAGATCTATGTGAACAAAACAATGAATGATCATACGCAGTTTTGGTTGGTACCGTGTTAACCACCAAAAAGCATGAAACAGGTTCAGTGATACATATTAATGGCTAACTGAGTAACATAAAGCAGACAGGATTCTTTGTCTGGCTAAAATAAACAAATACTTTAGAGTAATTATTCTTTTTTTTATACTGTAAAAGCAAAGTTTTCACAGATTATATATAGCGATTGAATTAAACTTTGTTGGTATGGGAAATAAACTAGCAGTATCAAGTGATCTTCAGTCTCACAAATTCGAAAAAGCAATCCACCAAATCTTATAATTAGCTCATTCAGAAAATCTAAAAGCAGTTATTAGTTATCCTATCATTCTAGCAAACAATACTGGTAGTGTGGTCTAGACTGTCTGTAATAAGGAAATTATGTGAATTACAAGGTGGTAAAGCAAGCAAATCCATCAGGGATCACACACACACACACACACGGTGCATGGAGCCAGAAATGGAAATAACAATGTAAATCACTGGTAACAGATGTGGGAGAACATCTCCTTTGTATGGTGGAACTCCATTGTCATGCCCAGAAGGGCCCAACACTAAACTTTTGGGACTATGGACTGTTGCGGGTCCTGAGGGGAACCTGGTACCTGAATCATGGACTCAGCCAGTGTGATTGCTAATATTGCAATGGACATGAGACTTGCTTTAAGGACTGTGATAATGTGTCTTTCATTTATGTGTCCTGTTTACAAACAATTCTGAGTACACATAAATTATTTAATGATTTGTGTTCAGGTGGTGGTCAGAACATACTAGGACATGCCACTGTTATGTCAAGCCCCTTTAAAAAGAAAAATACCAACTTATCTAGTAATGTTATAATGTTTACAAGAGAGACCTGATTCAATAGGGGTAATGATTGTAATGTTTTATCTTTACTAGTTGGATGGTAACTGCCAAAATATTATTTTAAAAAAGTGACTAAATGTGAATGTATTGTTGTTCTTTGGAAACAAGAATTTGGGATGGAGAAAGAGGACTTTCTATTGTCTTCTTCCTTCCATAACTGTATTTAGCAACCTGTACTCAGACATTATGGTGCCACAAGCCATTTGTCACCTAGCAGGGTCAGTGCCTGAATTTTTAGATCAGAAGAGGCAAGATAATAAAAAAAGGGAAACAATGGCTCGCTAATTACCCCACTACAGAGTATAGAAAGCAGGAAAGAAATTGTTTTATCTATTAGACTTTTAGGCTCTTAAGCCCAGGAAGGTAATTAATAACACTGACATCATGCTAGTAATAGGACAGTTAATACACTTTGGATTTTGCACAATGTTTGTCACTGAAGGAAGGGGAGTGATGGGGGCGGAACACAAGCCTGTCAATGAAAACCACCTGGTCAGGTCACAGAGCAAATATGATTGGATATTCGGCTGTTTAAAATATGTGTGGTGTGGGAAAATAAAGGCGGCCTGTCTGCATAAATATTTATTGTATCCAACTAAAGGGATCTGATTTGTCCTGCTTCTCCATGAATGATTTCCTGATCTGAATTGAACTGCTGGGCACTGAGAGATTGAATCCCAAATTCACAACCTAGAGGGGTGACTGTAACAGAAAGCAGGAGAGAATCAGGGTGTATGTGGCCCCTGGTCTCTGGGTCATGACATTCATATTCATCAAACTACAGAGCTTTAATCTGACATGCACCATGTAGTAAAAGCAAGCCCTGGTGTAATTCTCCTAAAATAAAATGAAAGTCAGGGAACACTGAGACAATAACTACTTACCAAAGGGATATTTATTTGATTTGTTTTGGTCAAAGCAGATTATAAATTGACAATGTAATCAATGCTTTGTCATAAGAGGTTTTTGTCCAATGAAATATCCAGCTTTCAGAGCAGATGTATGATATTGGTGGTTGTGTATTAATGGTATAGCTAAAAAGTGTATACCCAACGGAATATTTTACTGAATGTAATCTTTTTATAATGGCATTGTTATGTAATCTAAACAAGGAACACAAACCAAATGACAACATGATTAATAAAACAAAATGCTGCACCACTGCATATAGGTTAAAGTGACAAGGCAAAATATTTACATGTAACGGATCTATGTCAAAATGTCTATTTTTTTGGAGAAAAAAAATTACATGGAAACAAACATGATATTCTAGGTAACTGATCCAATGTTTTTTAAATGATCACTGTAGCTCTGTTTTTACAGAATTCTCTAAATAACTAGACTTAAATAATTGGAAAAATGTTTAATAAAAATATAAACTACAGACTTTAAGCATATTTAACAAAGTATCATAGTGTGTAGCTTCTGCACCAGAATACAATGTTTTGAATGTATAACTGTCCTTGGCAGTTCCTTTCATTCGAAGTACAGTAAAACAGTATGTACATTGGAATTGCAGCTAAGCATGGTCAAGTTCTAATAATGGGAGATTTGAACTGCCCTGAAATAAACTGGATAAATGAGACCAGCAATTCGGCTAAGGGCAGCAGGTTTCTATATACACTTGGAGATCATTATCTGGCCAAAGTTATTCAAGAATCTAGTGACAATTTTTCGATTTTGCCAAGGCTTTTGCCAAAATGGGAGACTATTGTACACAAAGGATACAGGAATTGCAGTACATATCTGCTCATGGTTTAGAGCTGGATTAAAGACAGGAAGTAAAGGGTTGTTGTAACTTGAACATACTACGATTGGACTAATGTGGTAAGTGGGGTTCCTCAGGGCTCAATATTATGTCCTCTCATTTTTAACATATTTATTAATGACTTAGAAGTAGGACTAGAAAACATTGTCTCTATTTTTGCTGATGACACATGGTGGTGCAAGGTAATAAAATCAGAAAATTAGGTACTTTCCTTTTCAAAGGGACTGACATAAATTAGAGAAATCGGCGACTAAATGGCAGATGAGATGTAATACAAAGTTATGAACTTGGGGAGGAATAATAAGCAAGCGATTTATTATCTAAATGGAGCAAATCAGAGATAGAAATGCATTTGGGAGGACTTGTGGACAACCACCTAGGTAACAGTGCTCAATGCCAAGCAGCAGCTGCAAAGTTAAGTAAAATATTAGCATGTATTAAGAAGGGTATAGAAGTAAGGGAAGCAAATATAATTATGTCACAATAGAAGTCTCTAGTACGCCCTCATTTGGAATATGGAGTACAATTTTGGGCACCACTTCATAAAAAGGACATTTTACAGCTGAGAAGGGCAACAAAACATAAAGAGAAATGGATGGACTAAGCTATGAAGACTGACTGACCAAATTAAACTTATTTTCTCTATTAAAAAAAAAGGGTACCTAAAAAGGGATATTATTACCTTACTAGCAACCTGCCTGTCAAAAATGACCGGGCAATAACATTTTAAGCCATCCTAATGCTGTTTGCCACACAATGTAATGCTTTTGCTCCTTTGTGGACCTTTGGAGCTTATTGTGAGCCTATCCCCTCATGTACTTTTATTGTCCGGCTTTGCAACAATCACCTTAGGCGGTCATCGCAAATATATAGTACAGTGTAAAATAGCAAGAAAATTTAAGTACAGTGTAAAATAGCAAGGAAATGTGAGTACAGTGAATTCATAAAGTAATATGAATTAATAAATGAATATACTTTACCTATTTATATTTAATATGCAGCAATCAATATCCTGAAGAGCTAACAATCTATTTGTATTTTCCTGCATCTGAAAATTTACAGTTGGAGTGTTGATCATGTGAGGAGAAAGTGTCAGCAATGTGGCAAGTGTGCAATGTAAATAGGCTGCGTGCGCAAGGCCAAACTGTTTGTTTAGGCGGGTAAAGCAGCATTTTAGAATCCTATTGTTAGGAGTTGTAAGTTAGTGTTGTAAAATTGAGTCTTTTTTCTATGTGTTACTTGGCTCGTAAGCATTTTCCGTCCATTGTAACGGTATATTTTCGATATGCTTCCTGGCTAACTTGTACGTGCCTGGCCTTGATTTTTGCGGTGCTTTTCGCGGCTCTGTGTCCTATAGCCTTGTTTTAATTTTTTTAGTTCGGCTGTTAACTTTGTATTTTTGCAACCTCGTATTTTTTTTTCTAAGTTCCGCGGATCGTAATTGTTGTTTGTAAAAGTCGTACGTCCTTGTCTGTGTTTTCTGTGCTTCAGGGTCGTGTAGCCTCTTTTTCATTTTTTTCAGCCACCATTTCCCCCCCACCTCGCTTAGCCGATTTTCAAGTGGCAAAACTCCTTAAACTCGACTTTAATTTGCGTGCAACCTCACCCCAGACGTCCTGGCTGTCCCCCGTGCTGTAAGTGATGTTTTTGTTATATTTTGTTTTTATTTATTTTTTTATGTACGCATTTTGGTTGTTAACATCGTGTTTATGTGACCTTATATTTTGGATTTTTCTATGCCCTGCGGGTCGTAATTTTTTTTTGTCCAAGTCCGTATTTTGTCATCATACGGACTTATGATGTGGTTTTTTTTCTAAGTCCCGCGGGTCGTATATTTCTAAGTGTGGTTAACCTGTGGAATTCTCTACCAAAGGAGGTGGTGACAGCGGATTCAATAGAGAAGTTTAAAATAGAGGATGGATATATTTCTGAATAAAAAAGTAATTTAGAGTTATCCTGGATAAGTAGAGAAGGAGTATTGATCCAGGGAGTAATCCTATTGCCAGCATTTGTATCTTATGAGATAATTTGCAATATTTCAATGTTTTTTTTCCTCTGGATCAATTAACAATTAATCCACAAATTACAAGAATAAGAGATGGTCTAAAAAAGGTTGAACATTGAACATGCATGTCCCAGCTCAGCTTCCCAGAATGCAGTTTAATAACTGTATTTCTCGGAATTCTGAGCTAGAAGCAGGTTTTGTAACTTGTTTTAGACATTCAAATGTGAACAAAAATGTACAAATGTATTTGTTTATATATTAAAATGTATATATATATATATATATACACACATATACACACACACACTGGTCAGTTAGTCCTGTTGAATGAACTTCAATCTGAATAACATTCTCTGAACTTAAGGTCCTGTCACATTTATGGAAGCAGATAAACAGCAACACCAATGGCAGCACCTACATTAACTTATACATTTATTGTTTTGATTTCTCAAATCATTGGCCCCTTATGAAGTATAGATCAGTATATTCAAAAAGGCTTTTCTGTCCCTCAATTCCCTTATATTATATATTTATATAATGGACAGACATAGTTTATTGGCACACATACATATTATATATGTACAAACCTGTATAAATCAGCATTGATTATTTAAAGGCATACATACACACATCTTATAATTACCTCTTCAGTAGCAGGTACAATGTTCAGGCTGAATCCAATAAATCTCATTAATGGTGGCACAAACAGTTGACTATCTCCTCATGTGGCAGTATGTTGGTGATCCTCCCCTGGACAATAAAAGGGGGGTATACTGGTAGATCAACGCTGTCTCCTCTGCCAGCACCAGAGCTAAAAGCTGACAGATGACAGGAAGAAAGGAGGCGCATTTGTCATGTACAATAAAGATATTGTTGTTGAAGAAAAAAAAGTCTTTGTCCGCCCAATAAATATCGTCAGAACACCAATACACCCACTGGGCTACTGTACTAACAGGTCACGCCTATAGCTCGTTCTAATTGGCTGACAGCTCGGCATCTTGAGACCAGTCAGCATGAGAGGCGGCTACACTAGCCAATTAATATCAAAGGACTACCTTAGGTTTAAAGTAGACAGTTGGGTTATAGTAATAGTGTACGATTTGCTGAGGAAATATAAACAACCGAACAAAACATTGCAGTGTAACTATCGCAGTACATTGTTAGTCTTACCAGTATTGTTTCAATTTGCCTCACAAAATTTGACAAAAGTACTGATACCTATGATATGAGTAAATTTGTGAGTGGCTGTGTAGTGTCTGAGGAGAAAGTGTATTAAAATAAAGTCAGAATCCCACCACCTCCTGTCTATATCCTGAATCTCCCATTTTCACTGCATTTACCATAAATGCAATGGGTACGCTGCAATAGACCCCTGCACAATGACAAAATGAGTGACACGATTAGTAACTGAATGTGAAGAAAAGCATAATTAATCAGAAAAAGTTATACAGCTCAATTATAATTAGAAAAACAAATATTGTACCTGTAGGTATCTTGTGGAAGTTGCATGTGTGAGAGGGGCATTTACATTTCTGGAGAGCTGTGGTTGCATTGAATGATGCAAGGTGTCCACTTCTGTGCCCTTGATGGAAAAATCAATTCTAATCTTATCCAGATATCAAGCAAAGGCTCTGGACTTCTCCTTACTCCCTCCTTTCCCACCCTGCCTACAACTACAAACAGACACCCCTATCATCCAGCGCTCAGGAGCATACACAAAAGAGATTCATGTGCTCATAAACAGTCTTCAGAAATTCACCCTGTATTCTTGTACCAGTGCTGATTAACTAGACAACATTGCAAAGTTGGAAAAGTGAGGTGGTGCTGAGCCTGTGTGGAAGAAAAAATAGATTTAATATACTTTAAATCACCTGCTTTATGCAAAATTCTAATGTAAGTAATGCAGCAATGTAATCATAACATGTAAGTATTAAAAAGCTTATTGTAAACAAGTTTTTTTAATTATTGGGTTTAATAAATATATACAGCCTTAATAAATTGCGATTCAGCCAATTGAAAAGGGCTCTATATAAGCACGTAGTATAAATTTTTTATAAAGCAAGGTCTTCACTAACTAAAAACTTCTGTAAAAAAATATGCTATGTGCTTATATAGAGCCCTTTTCAATTGGCCGAATCACAATTTAATAAGGCTGATAGTCTGGGGATGTTTCTCCTGCTCAGGGTAGAATTGCCTGGTATTTCAGGGCTGGGTCACTCTTTTGAGTGGGACCAGACTGATATACTACAGGATATTTCTCCCTGTGAAGGTCACAAGTGAGCTAAAAGAGGTTGCTCTCAGGGTGGCTTATCATAGCCATAGAGCTAACCTATTAAGGTTGGTTCGTTCTCTGATTCAGAACCTCTGACTTTTTTTTTTAATGCAAATTACCCTAAGGGTGATAGGGGACTCCAGACAAGGACCTCTTGCTTACTGTGTCTTAGGGAGTTCAGCTTCACCTCACTGACGAGGCCCACAGAAGCCGAAACGTACGTCTGGGGTTTGCTGTTTCTTCTGTTCAGGGTAGAATTGCCTGGTATTTCGGGGCTGGGTCACTCTTTTGAGTGGGACCAGACTGATATACTACAGGATATTTGTCCCTGTGAAGGTCACAAGTGAGATAGAAGAGAGAAGAGGTTGCTCTCAGAGTGGATTATCATGTCCATAGAAGTAACTTATTAAGGTTTAGTTTGTTCTCTGATTGAGCACCTTTACTTTTTTTGCTGTTGCTTATGCAAATTACCTTTAAAGCATGGTCTGCCTAAGGGTGTTAGGGAGCTTTGGATGTGGACCCCAAGCTCACTGTGCCGTAGGGAGTGCAGCTGCACCTCACTGATGAGGCCCAAGAAAGGCTTAAACATACATCTGTGGTTTGCTGTTTCTCCTTTTCAGGGTAGAATTGCCTGGTATTTTGGGTCTGGATCACTCTATTGGATGAGACTAGACTGATATACTGTGAAGGGCACAAGTGAGCTAAAAGAGACTGAGTAGTTTTTTTTATTTCCATAGGAGCAACGACCCATTATTGACTGACTCTTACACTACTTGTCTCCATCTGGCCAAGCCTGCGTCCATACAGGATCAGTACCACTGGTTTGGGACTTTGAGATACATTATGCTACATATACCTCATATGCAATGAGGATACTAAATGTGAGTGGAATTCTGTTTGTTTACATGTCTTTGACTCAATAAATACCACTATACTACACCATCTGGTGTCTTGCACATCTTTCCTCCCATACCTTTTGTGTTTTTGCATATCTTCTGACACATACTTGGACGGTACTTGTCTTTGGAGGAGCAGCATATCCCACCAGGGCATTTGAGCCAAGAAAAAGAAGCAAGGATTGTACAGCGTCACCATCATAGGAACTCTAGAGAGCAGAACTTTCCATGCTGTTTTTTAGTAAGGACTTTCTGACACAACTTCCAGAGGTGAGACACCATTTATTCCTTCTTTTTTAAGAGGTTTGGACTGAGCCCTTTTTGTATATTGCCCTTTGTGATAGAATTGTGTCACTTACTGTACCATTTTGTATTTTTTCCTTTGTATTTGTGCTATTGTCTTGTATTCAGCAAAGTACCAAGGGTGCTTCCAGTGACCTGCAGAGTCATCAGATGTCATTTCTAATTAAGATTTTTTACATTTTCCCTACTAAATTTTGTTCTTAGACTCAACATTTCCAACACATTTTTTCACCTTATAGTGGCTGAAAAAGTATGTGAGAAAGCAATATATAAATACATGTGTTGTAACACTGTTTTACCTTTACTTTGCAAATAATAATACAAATAATTATTTAAACATGGAGAATTATAGAGGTATGGCAATATTTGATTATGAGAGCAGTACCTTGTTTTACCAGTAGCAGCAGAACACACAATATAAAACTATTACCTTCTCTTGAAATGTAAACCACACACAGAGAGATATTTTGCAGCTTTCCCTGTACCTCAGTCCTACCTGGCAAACACTACCAACTCACAGTAATCAATCATTGTCCTTGAACTTTGCTTGAATTCCTTTGTGTACTGTTTTCTCTACACCTAGGTCAATATGCTTTGAGGTTTTTAAAGGGGAAAATAGCAAAGCAACTGCTATAGTAAGATATATTACTAAAGATCTTCTTAACACAAAAAATGACCACTGATGGGATCTTAACAGAAAAGACACACGCTATCGGTGGTGGTGGTGGGGGGGGGGGGATTATGGATGAATACAAAGATAGGAGTGGATGGCATGATAATACAGAACTGAACTCATGTACTGTACTTTCCTGCCACTAGATTCCGATGTGACGCGCGGGTGCATATCCCAGCCAGCCGCTCGATCTCAGTGCGCGCACACGCGTTGCGCAGCCGAAAACCCATAAGATCTGACAGAGGGCACAGAGAGAGACAGAGGACACAGAGAGAGCACATACAGGGCATAGAGGGAGACATTTGGCACAGAGAGAGAAAGCAAAGACAGAGGGCACAAAGAGCACACACAGAGTGTACATAGAGAACACAGATAGATACAGAGGGCACACAGAGAGGGGAAGAGACAGAGGGCACACAGAGAAGGCACAGAGAGAGAGAGGGCAGAAATATTTGGCACAGAAAGAGGGCACATAGAGAGCACAGAGAGGGCATAAAGGGAGACATTTGGCACAAAGAGAGGGCACAGAGAGAGAAAACAAAGACAGAGGGCACAAAGAGCACACACGGAGGGTACAGGGAGAGGCATAGAGAGAAGGCAGAGACAGAGGGCACAGAGAGAGGGCACAGAGAGAGACATTTGGCACAGAGAGAGAAAGCAGAGACAAAGGGCACAAAGAGTACACACAGAGGGTACAGGGAGAGGGCAAAGAAATAAGACAGAGACAGAGGGCACAGAGAGATGACATAGAGAGGGCACAGAGAGAGACCTTTGGCACAGAGAGAGAAAGCAGAGACAGAGGGCACAAAGAGGGCCTAGAGAGAGGACAGAGAGCACAGAGAGAGGACACAGAGAGAGGACAAAGAGAGAGAGAGGGCGGAGACACATGGCGCAGAGACCAACAGAGGGCACAGTGAGAGGGCACACAGAGTGCATGATACCGTCATTTATGACGGACAAGTTACTAGTCTTTCTATAAAAAGCTTCCAATATGGATAGAACCATTGAAAAGTCCCCTTCTGGCTGCATAAATGCATAAAGTTCAAGTGAAAGCACTTACATTAAAGAATGCCATATTAAAAAAGTGACTCATCCTTTGTAGAAGATAAGCAAACATGGCACCCATGAAAGCATGAATGCATAAAATAGTTAATAAACATTTTAATCATCATTAATTCTCAAGTCATACTCTTCAAAGTACACTGTAAACAAGGATCTGTATGGGTTCTTCAAGACTTACAATCATCAGTAGCAAGAAGCCAAAATAAATGATTGTATATATATATATATATTGCGAGTAGGGCTTGTGTGCTATCCAGAAGTTGTAACAACCATTTCTCCCCAATGTCTGGGGTAGGCAAGCTCAGAAATGGAGATCCACATACATTACAAGCATTTCTCAACTGTGCACAGTTGAGACAACCATGGTCTCGGTCATTCTGACTGAATTACCTGTGCACAACAGGGAATTTCTCAAATACTGGCCTGTGTGTGGATCTCCAGGACCGACCATACCAAAACCTTCCATGGAGGATGACTTTGTGTTCCACATGTTGAGAGGAGGGAAGATTTAATGGTAAGTTATTTTTCCTGTGTCAGAACCCTTTTAAATGAATAATAGATATACAGTATTATACAGTTAATATAAGAGTAAAGTTATGTGCCTCATCCAAAAATTAAAATTACATTACTAGCGAATTGCCCGTCAAAAAATGACGGGCATGAAATTGTAAGCCAGGGAATGCTGTTTGAGACATAATGTAAACCGTTTTTTACCCTGAGGACCTTCGGCACTCATTGCAAGGCTTGTGCTGATGCAAATGTGTATGTGGTACGCGGGTGTGGATAGTTTAGCGTCCTTGCTAAAAGTGTATCTTGTACCTTGTACGGGTTTTTGTAAAATCCATCTGTGCTTGTTGTTGTTTTGCGGCTTTAGGGTCGTGTAGCCTCGTTTTGTTTTTTCGTGTGTCTAAACTCGGGAATTTGGACTTAAATTGAGGTGTAACTTC
Source organism: Discoglossus pictus (assembly GCA_027410445.1). Lineage (NCBI taxonomy): Eukaryota > Metazoa > Chordata > Amphibia > Anura > Alytidae > Discoglossus > Discoglossus pictus. The sequence continues at coordinate 322,340,446 of CM050163.1, forward strand.
ACTTGCAGAGGGGTGCCTCCCCTTGCTGTGGGTAAGCTTTTTATGTCTTTTTTGAGTGTATTTATTGTGTTTTTAATGTTTTCAGGTGCGCGTGCTTCGGCCGTTAAGGACGTAATTTTGCGAGTTCGTAATGTTTTTTTTTTCAAAGACCCGCGGTTCGTATTTTTTGGTGTAAGTTCGTATTTATTGATTGAGTGTTAGATGTATTATTTTGGGGGCGTTTGTGTGTGTGTAACGGCTTGTGAGGCGCCGTAGAGCCTCCACCTCCACAAATGCGGCCCCTCGCTTCGCGAGGGTCCGCATTTGCGGCCTGCAAAGAGCCTCCACCTCTTACACAGGGGAATGAGAGGGGGGGGGGGGGAGAGACACAGAGGATGGGGGGAGACACAGGGGAATGAGAGGAGGGGGGGAGACACACAGGGGTGGGAGGAGGGGGAAGAGACACAAGGGAAGGGGGAGACACACAGGGGTGGGAGAGGAGGGGGGTAGACACACAGGGGACGGAGAGGAGGGGGAGAGACACACAGAGGAGGGGGGGAGACACAGGGGAGTGAGAGGAGAGGGGGAGAGTCACAGGGGAGTGAGAGAAGGGAGAGAGACACACAGGGGAGTGAGAGTAGGGAGGTAGACACACAGGGGAGGGAAAGGAGAGAGGGAGTGACACAGAGGAGGAGGGGGAGACACAGGGGAGGGAGAGGAGGGGGGAGAGACACAGGGGAGGGAGAGGAGGGGGAAAGAGACACAGGGGATGCGGGAGACCACAGGAGTGGTAAAGGAGGAGGGTAGACATGCAGGGTAGGGAGAGGAGGGGGAGGATAGACACAGGGGAATAAGAGGGGGGAGAGACACAGGGGAATGATAGGGGGGAGAGACACAGAGGAGGGGGGGAGACACAGGGCAGTGAGAGGAGGGGGGGAGAAACACAGGGTAGTGAGGGGAGGGGGGAGAGACACAGGGAAGTGAGAGGAGGGGGGAGACACAAAGGAGGGAGAGGGGGAGAGACACAGGGGAGTGAGAAAAGGGGGAGAGAAAAAGGGGAGTGAGAGGAGGGGGAAGAGACACAGGGGAGGAGGGGGAAGAGACACAGGGGAGGAGGGAAGAGACACACAGGAGAGGGGGAGGAGGGGGGTAGAGACACAGGGGAGGAAGAGGAGGGGTAGACACACAGGGGAGGGAGAGAAGGGAGGGGAGACACAGAGGAGGGACGGGAGGGGGAAGAGACACAGGGGAGAGAAATGGGTGAGAACATATACGAGGGAGGGGGAAGAGACACAGGGGTGGGAACAGACACGGGGGAAAGAGACACAGGAGGGTAAAAAGAGACACAGGGGAGGGGGCAAGAGACACAGGGGAGTGAGAGGGGGGAAAGAGACACAGGGGGACAGGGGGGAAAGACACAGGGTGGAGGGGGTAAAAACACAGGGGGGGAAGGAGACACAAGGGAGGGAGAGGAGGGGGGACAGGAGACAAAAGGGAGGGACACAAGGGAGGAAGGAGACAGAGGGAGAGTCTCATTGCGAGGCCAGTGATGAGCGCCAAAGGTGCTCATGGCGAGGCCAGTAAAGTAGAGGGGGAGAGGCTCCCATTGTGTTGCAAATAGCATTGCCAGGATTCACATTTTATTGCAGTAATTTTTGACGGGCAAGTTGCTAGTATTATCATGATTAGAAATGTGCCCTTTTTATATACTTTTATATATTCAGTGGTTTTATGTGGGATATTTATCAGTCAGTTTCTGAGTTAATGCTAGGCCTCTATTTTTGCACATCAGCACATTTTTAGAAGGGAAATGTATGTTCTGTGTACTACCCAGCATATGTATGCACCACATAATCTAGGGCTAAAATCAGCAGACTCATAACCATAATATGTACAGCAAAAACTCGTATTATATAAGATTCACAGAGTATTTTTTTGTAACAGAAGGGGGTTGACTGGTTAAAGTGAACCTCAGAGTAAATTATCATAAGAAAAAATAACCTACCTACTATCTATTTATTGAGACTAAGCCAAGAAAAGAAAAGGCAAGAGATTGTACTTAGAGTGGCAAACAATTCGGTACATAAAAGAGCAACTCCTTGTTAAGTACATATCCCTAAAACATGATTTTATGGATGGTAGTCAGAAAGACAGGTGTGTAAAAGTATGTTACATCTTAACAAAAAAAGGGAATCTGACATCAGTATACAAAATTTACATCTTTATTAGACTATTTAAAATCATAAACAAAAAAAACAGTTGGTTATAAAAAATATAATGTGTCTGTGGGTTCGCACATCATAGAGTGAAGTAAACATCTGTAACACAGTCACAACGTCATAAGTGACTAGCAACTTGCAATATTATTGAGTCACTTTGTCCTTCTCAGAATATCATTTAGACTTCTGAGTGAGATGAGCTATCTAAGTAGAGTCCATAAGTCATAAGAAGCTAATAAATCACTATATCATGAGTCACTGTTTCCCAATATATTAAACAATTGTTCTTTCAATAATCTCACTTACATTTCTAAGAGAGGAATATGACTTCTAGTATTAATTACTGTATGTTGTTTATATGTTCCATAAAAAATAAATTCAACCACAAAAGTCTTAAGTCATTATTAATTTTAAAGTTTTATTGAGACATGTAAGACAGGATTGAGATTTGTTTGTCATCAATTATAGTGTTCTTATACTGCAGATAAATGGATACAGTACTAAAATTATGTTTCAAGCAAATCTACGTAGTTGATATATATATTGGGATATAAATTTCCTAATTAAGCAACATTATATATTTTTCTCAAATTTAAACAATGTTGTAATATCATCTAAGACTCATTTTCTCTAACAGCTTCACTTAGTCTGTTTATATTATGACTGAAATATTTTAAGTACCATTCAAAGTGTCTGCTTATTATAATAACCCTAGCGATTTGATTTGAAAATGACAGTAATACAATTATAAGCCTGGCAATGCTGTTTGCCACACAATGGGATCACCTTTGAGCTCATCGCAAGCCGTGTAATTAGCGGCTTTGCCGCTCATTGCAGGCCTTGGCAACCCGCAACTTTTGTGCTTTGCAATGATCACCTTCATTTCTCATTGCGAGCCTCTCCCCACTAGCTGACCCCTGTGGCCCCCTCTCTCCCTCCCCCTCCTCTCCCTGCCCTGTGTCTTTTCCTCCTTCTCTCAGCCCTGTGTCTCTTTCCACCCTCTCCCTCCCCTGTGTCTTTCTCCTCTTTGTCTCTGCTCAATTTTTGCGAGGCTCGCGATGAATGCCGTTGCTTGCATTGTTTGGCTAAGTGTTACTGACTTTGGCTTCAATTTTACTGGCTTCGGCCTCGTTTTCATCCTTTTATGTTTTTTTTCGGCCGCCATTTTTTCTCTTGCTTAGACGATTTTCGATCAATGAAAAATGCCAAATATGCCTCAAATTAACTTGCAACCTGGCTCTCCCCCTGTGGTGTGTGTGGGTGTGTAAGTTATTTTTTAAAATAATTTTGCGTTGTTTGGTAGTCTTTTCAGTTCTGTGGTTCAGCTGTAAAAGTCGTAATTTAATGAATGTGTTGCGTGCTTTGCGATCAGCGCCAAAGTGCTAAGGGCTTTGGCGCTGATCAAGGCCATCACTATGTGCGCCTGCAATCTGTTTCCATCCTTTGGCCTTTGGCACTCATCACAAGGCCTGCAATGAGCCCCTCCGGCGCTCATTGAAGCCCCGCACCTGCGGGGCTCGCTTTGCTGCCCTTTCTCAGCATTTACAGATTTTTGCCACAAATCCCACTTATTAAGTGGTAAACCTTCAATCCCCAAATCAGGGAAGTCTTTTTCTAGAGCTAAATTCCTATTCATACTTGATATAATTTCATTCCATGCTGGAATCTTTGGTTGCATCCAATTGCATGCTAGCAGCCATTTGACTATAATAAATATCTGAATAATCATCGCTTTACACTTCCAATTAATTGGAATCGAAAAAATGTGCAAAAGAGCCATCTCTGTGTCTTGAGGTTGGTCTGGCTGCACAATGATTGTCTCCAGTTCTTAAGAAGATGAAAAAAACAATGCTGCATCGTTACAATTAATTACGGTATATGTTACCTCAAATCTGACTTATTAAAATGAACCATATGTGATCAGAAAAAAAAAAGAAAAGCTCTTTTGGTGGCAAAATGGTTGATCACTTTCAACTGGAAACAAATATTTTTGCCCTCACGGAATGTAATAAAAATTGTAGTTGATAGATATAAACAAATTGAATTATATAGTCTCTAATATGGAAAAATATAATAAAAACAAATCAAAATGGCCACTATGGAAACAAAATTATATATGAAAATTATGATATAAAATAATTACCTCTAACTCCACTTAACCATTCTCATGCGAAATACATATTACATATGTTTAATGTCTTTTTTGAGAAGTTTTGTCTTGTGCTATGAATTAATTATTATTAACGTTTTACAAACTATACAAATTTCTGTAGAATACACTGCTGACTTTTAATAGTCTCATGCTGTATAGAAAATGTAACCATAGAACAAAAATAATGAAAATCTTTAAGCAAATATTAAAACATAAAAAGGAATAGGTTAGATATATATATATGTTCAAAACGCAAACACATTAATTAAACAAGATGCAAAGAAAAAGAGTTACCATTTTTCTCTATGTGTCCAATTTTTATTTTTACTGTGTTAATATTTGAGAGGGCATGCATGTGAGCATTAAAAATATATCATATTGGTAAAGCTGGAAGCAACCAAACCTTCTAAAAAAAAGGAAAGGAAAATAAATAAATACAAATAAATGTCTCAGTGACAGACTACATATAAGCCACAAAGGGCACAACACGTGTGTCCCACAAACAAATCTAACTAGCAAAAAAAGATGATAAAGGACATGTACATATTTTCTAGTGAGAGACAACATTATATAACCATGTCCGTAATCAAACATATGTTCAAATATATATATATTTGCTGAAAATCTAAAATTGTGAAAATCCTAAAGACCCTAAGTTCAAATATCTATAGAGTGAACTAAGTACAATGTACGTATAATGTATATGCTACATAATATATATGTGTATACAACTGAATAAGTGAATACATGTCTGTAAATCAAAACTTCAATGAAAAAGTAAACTAAATATTTTGGTTATTTACATAATTAGGTGCTCAGCCATCATGTGAACTAGTGCTTAAAATAAATAACAAAACTAGTTCTTCTATATAAAATAAAATCTATTAGTTTAATGTATCTCACATAAAATAAGAAAACACATATTTTATGTGCATGATAGTAGATAGTTCATCTATGAAACAAGGAGAAAGCTTATATAGCGTATTTGTGCAATGATCATATAAATATTATATCCCATAACTGATTCACAATAGGATAGATAATAAAACATATGTATAGTAGCAGATACATTAGTACATTAGTTACACATTTTGTATAACTTGGTAAACACATATGAGAAAGGGTATAGCTAAGAGACAAAGGGAAATATTATCCAATGAACTGTACTGTTGATATTTTTTTTCATTCCCTTGGGCATCATTGTATCAAGTAAGCAGATCCGTCTCCAAATTGCCATCTCTTATACCAAGAGATACATTCTATAGGGTCCAGCATTTTAAGTTTGGACTAGATTCACTATAATTTAGAAAGTGTCTGGCCACAGTAGCCAATGTTTTCCCTTTTGCAAGGGGATTATGCTACAAGGGTATACCAAACAATATGCAATTCCAGTGGATATAGAATTAAAAAAGTATATTATCTTATACAGTATATACTTCAATTTCTGTCCTCAAATTCCCGTGCCTTGCAAAAGTATTCACCCCCTTGGCATTTTTCATGTTTTGTTGCCTCACAAACTGGAATTAACATGGATGTTTGAGGATTTGCATCATTTAATTTACAGAACATGTCCACAACTTTGAAGATGTTTTTTCTTTTTATTGTGAAGCAAACAACAAATAGGACAAAATAACAGAAAAAGTCAATGTGCATAACTATTCACCCTCCTAAAGTCAATACGTTATAGAGACACCTTTTGCGGAAATCACAACTCCAAGTCGCTTTGGATAAGTCTCTTTGAGCTTGCCACATCTTACCACTGGGATTCTTGCCCATTCCTCCTTGCAAAACTGCTCCAGATCCTTCAAGTTGGATGGTTTGCGCTTGTGAACAACAATCTTTAAGTCTGACCACAGATTTTCTATTGGATTGAGGTATGGGCTTTGACTGGGCCATTCCAACACATTTACATGTTTCCCCTTATACCACTCAAGTGTTGCTTTAGCAGTGTGTTTGGGGTCATTGTCCTGCTGGAAGGTGAACCTCTGTCCATGCCTCAAATCACACAAAGAGTGGTACAGGTTTTGATCAAGAATATCCCTGTATTTAGCACCATCCATCTTTCCCTCAACTCTGACCAGTTTCCCAGTCCCGGCTGCTGAAAAACATCCCCACAGCATGATGCTGCCACTGCCATGTTTCACTGTGGGGATGGTGTTCTTTGGGTGATGTGATGTGTTGGGTTTGTGCCAGACATAGCGTTTTCTTTGATGGCCGAAGAGTTCCATTTTAGTCTCATCAGATCAGAGGACCTTCCTCCATACATTTTGGGAGTCTGCCACATGCCTTTTCGCAAACTCAAAACATGCTGTTTTGTTTTTTGCCTAAAGTAATGGCTTTCTTCTGGACACTCTGCCATGAAGCCCAACTCTATGGAGCATACAGCTTATTGTCGTCCTATGTACAGATACCCTGGTCTCTGCTGTGGAACTCTGCAGCTCCTCCAGGGTTACCTTAGGTCTCTGTGCTGCCTCTCTGATTAATGCCATCCTTCCCTGGTCCGTGAGTTTTGGTGGGCGGCCGTCTCTTGGCAGGTTTGCTGTTGTGCCATTTTCTTTCCATTTGGTTATGATAGATTTGATGGTGCTCCTGGGGATCAATAAAGATTTGGATATTTTTGTTATAACCTAACCCTGACTTGTACTTCTCAACAACTTTGTCCCTTACTTGTTTGGAGAGTTCCTTGGTCTTCATGGCAGTGTTTGGTTAGTGGTGCTCTTGCTTAGGTGTTGCAGCCTCTGGGGCCTTTCAAAAAAGGTGTGTATATGTAATGACAGATCACGTGACACTTAGATTGCACACTGGTGGACATCATTTCACTAATTATGTGACATCTGAATGTAATTGGTTGCACCAGAGATTTTTATGGGTTTCATAACAAAGGAGGTGAATACATACGCACATGCCAATTTTCTGTTTTCTGTTTCTAAAAAATAGTTTTATGTATATATTTTTCTCATTTCACTTCACCAACTTAGACTATTGTGTTCTTATCCATCACATACAATTCAGATTAACAAAACATTGAACTTAAGGCTGTAATGTAACAACATAGGTAAAAAGTCAAGGGTGGTGAATACTTTTGCAAGGCACTGTAAATACAAGTAATTTTACTACATTGTGCATTTTTCATATTAGTGAGCTAGTCTATATTTTGTTAACTGGGAGTTAAAGGCAATGAACAGGATCAGTGACTCTTACATAATACAGTGCTATAATAGTACTCATCATTAATTGGTTCCAGAAGGCACGATCAGTGGCCAAAACAACAAGTAGCAAATGATAAGAAGTTCCCATAAGGAGTAATGTAAATTGACTTGTACAGATCTTAGCAAGAGCAATGAGAGTCAAGCGTCGAGTGCTGAAGGATTTTTTCATCATTAAAAATGTGTTGGTGAATACTTTTGCAAGGCACTCTATATTGACAGAATTGCAGAGATCATATTTGTGAGTTACTCTTAGTGGACTGACATGAGAGGTTCTCTTCCTTTAGGAGAAGGGCCTATTAACAATTTTGTCTCACATGGAAGATAATCTTTGCCAACTGATAGCTATTCTTAGACCTAAAAATGAATTAGGGTCATTATGTGTTTTCAAGCTTTTGCCACGTTTATTTAAGGTTACTGTAATACTTTTTCCTTCCTGACCCCAGATACTGGCACTCGGACTCCTCCCTGGATTAATACTCTCTCTCTATTTATCCATGATATCCCAGAATGCCCTTTTTATCTAAGAATATATCCAATCCCTTTTTAAAATTATCTATCAAATCTATTACCACTTTATTATGAAACTAGTTTCAGTAGTGCTACGAAAAGTGGTCTGAAGATAACTCCAAATTACATTGTTGTTAAGTATGAGGAACAGCTTTGTGGGTGTGTTCTGCCCATATCCCTGGGATCCCTTGGATCGACATATACAAATAGACAAAAAACTAGTTTGTGCGAACAAACTCCAAGGCTACAGGTGGCTGATATCTCTAGTTAAAACAGAAAAAAAAATAACATTTTAGCCTACTAAATAAATTGGAGGATTTGGAAAATTGAGGAAGATGTAATAACTTAAAACTTAATTGGCCTAATTTTGTCTCAATAGAATTACCCAAACTTGGTAAAAAGGATGAAAGGAGACATGAGGGAGAGAACATAGGGAGAAGGGGGAGGGAGAGAGCACAAAAGAGGGACAAGTAAGGGAAACGAGAGGATGGGAGAGAGAAGATGGGAGTAAGAGAATGGGGGGTTGTGACAGATTCACTGTCACTCTCAGGATCCGTGCCTGGTTTTTCAATAAAATGGAGGACGCAGGAGCTCTTTAAATGTTTAACCACACTTTACTGGTTGTTTTTACAGCATACAACATAAAACTGAAGGCAGAAACAAAACTCTAGCTTCTCATTGAAGCCCTAGCTTCTCATTGAAGGCGTGCAAACATACAGTCCATACAACGCTAGCAGAGGTGTCTTTTCCTCTCACCTCTCTTAGGCTCTGTATCTCCGGCCTCTCTTTCCAAAGCAGATCCCTCCTTCGGTCATCACCTTGAGGGACTTTCTGTTCCTCTTATCTGCGTACTTTCTCTTCAAAGCTTCTGGCTTTGTTCCATTAGCTTTCAGTGCGGCCTCTGACTTCAGCCCTGCACACTTCAACACTCCAGCACTGTCAAACAGCTTTCCACCTGGAGACAGCAACCGCTGGTCTTGATTGCAGCCACAGCCAAGCTTTTTAAGGATCTTCTTAACCCTTTCACTCCTGGGGAGAATTCTTAAAGGGCTCTCTACTGCCCTCTGGTGACACACCCTCACAGGGGTGTAGAAAAATAGATACTGCATTTTGTTTTGCTGTACCCACTGTATATGCATTTATTTTATCCTGTTTGCATCAAATACATAATGATAGATAACTACGTAAAAAATACAGAGGCCTTGAAACTGCAAAATAATAATTTTGGTACTGCAAGAAATAAAATTAAGTTTAGCTGATTTGTATTGACTAATCATATGGTAAGACTGTATAAGGATGTAATATAGAGATAATGTTTTGACTGCTCCTGAGACCTGCTTAAGACTTATTTGGCCGGCTTGCCAAATAAAGTTAAGATGTTTGAGAATCTGGATATTCGGGGAATCTGAGTTGAATATTTTTCACAAAATTTGGAGGCACTGCTGAGATCCGGTGATAACACCCTCAGTGATTCGGTGATCTCAGATCCTGCATACAAACTACCTGTGGCAAGGTAAAGGCAAGACCTCTTTTGGAAATCTGCCTTAGGGGCTAGTTGATATGTGTAGGCTGAGAAAACTTTAGCTGTGACGTCCGGTCTCTACAAATTGGCTAAAATCTTTCTTAGGTTACATTCAGGTAAGGAGTCTCTAAGCCCTATTCTATTCGAGACAAGTAAAATTATTTCAAATTTAATTTCGGCTGTGTAAACTTTTTTCAGTAGTGTTACGCATGCATTCAATGCAGTTAACTTACAATATTGCGGATCTTGTCTTACATCCATAAATCCTGTCTTGTTAGTAACATACTAGGCGTAGAACAAGGCATTTTACTTGAGTACAATGAGCAAGAATAAAGATCTATAAATGTGAGTAAGCCTTTTGCAAGTAGTTAAATAAAATTACAGATAGGGCTAGCCCTTCGAAGGATAATACATGAGAGCATCTGTTTCCAGTCCATGTGTGTTTCCTGATATGTATTAACCTCTTGAGTACTGTGTTCTGTGTTACCCTGGATGTTGTATAATGACACAAACATAATATTAAAAATATCACATTTTTGTGGCTATGGGAATGTTAGGGAATGTTAGGCATTAATGTTAGATATGCTTTAGTGTGGATAGAAAGATAATTAGGGATCAGGTATACATGTTGTGATAGAGTAAGATAAACTAGCTGAAGTATTGTTGTACTTATGCACTATATTTGGCCTAGGATGATTGCTGATGGTCTGGTTTAACAGAGCCTTTTTTTTAGCAGTGTTGTGGATAATCTGTGCAGAAAATCTGATAACAGGAAAGGAACCTGTCTGTACAGTATATTGGCCTGAAGTCTTGGTAACCTGAGATAGGAAGGCTGCTGATTCTGTGAATGTGAGATTTTCTTGTGTGAAAATGTCTGCTCTTTTTTCCAACCAATGAACAAATGTATCTGTATTCCGGGATATAAAGCCCACATGTTTTGTAACACATAATTGCTCAGAATTTGGATGTGGTTCCTCTGTGCCTTAAAACTGAGCAGTTTTGAATGAACTTTTTCTTTCCACTTCTGATCGTAACGTAATTGGCAAATGTCATTCCCATTTCTTACCACTCCAGATGAAACTGGGTACATATTAACCCTTGGTGACCATTGCATGCTGAGAGGGCGAAGGGCGAAAAAGATTACGATACCTCAAGCCGGTTTGGAAGCATTTTTTTCTGGAGAGGTCTGTACTCAGTCTGTACAGTGAGATCCTGGACCTCGGGCCACAGTGCAACCAAGCGTCTTACAGAGTGGAACAAAACCTTAACGTAGAATTTAGATATATTGATTATATTTTGGTGTTAAAAATATTACTATTTTTGCAATGTAATGTATAAAAGATAGTGTAAGAGTTAATGTATTCAATTTGACTAGTTCTGTTTTGCTAAATGGTTAGTTTATCATAGAGAATAATTGAGCTTGAAGTAGACACACAGAGCTAGGAGCAGTCTCTGACTGAATTTCTGACAAGCAGAGAAATAGAAGTGAACAGAGCAGAAATATGCCACCAACTTTGGAATTTTAAAGACCAGGTTGTGTTGTTTAAGAAAGATTTTTTATTTATTTACAGAAGCCATTCTGGTATTTTAAGGTGGCTGTGAATTAGTTTATGTGCAATCAGTGAAGTAGCTGTTATATATTTCTAATTATGATTATTGGGATATTTCATTATTTCTTGTGAACAAGGTCTTTTTTTTTCCAAAGGTTTTTATTAGGTAACCAAATAAACCGGAAGATAACATAAGAGCCAAGTAGCAGTTTGACATTATTAACATACAGTCATACCCTATTAAGGGGAAAAGAAAGAAGAAAAGTTAACATTACATTACACCATAAGAAGATACCATATAATAGTCGAAATCAAGTTAACCAAAAAGATCTATACCCACTTGTGGGAAGGTCTAAGGGTAGCCAGGTTTTTCCAATTATCTAAGGAAAAAGTTTACCTAAAATAAAACAGTTTGGTAGGCTCGGTCTAGCAGAGCAAACATCCAGAGCCTAAGTAAGAAAGAAACAGAAAAGAAAAACAACAAACTAACTATGTTGTATAGACACAATATAACTCTAATTGAGCTAAAACAGTATAATAAAAGAGAAAATTAAATTCAAAAACAATTTTTTGTCTCAAGGGTATTGAAGTATAAGTCCTGTTGGCTACCAGCTCGGATCCCCCGCCGTCCCGCCTCCTCCAGTCCCCGGTCCGCAGCTCCAATGTAAGAATTAGCAAAATATAGCACAATGTTACTTAAGAAGACTTCACGTGATAGGGGGGCTATACGGAGAATGAATCCAGGGGTTCCATATCTGGAGAAAAATAGGCATACGGTCCTCCAGTAAATGGGTTAGCCTTTCATTTATAGCAATGTAGTTAATCTTATTGATGTCTGATTGTAAAGTAAGAGTGGGAAATTTCCATTGCCTGGCTATATGACTCTTTGTTGCTAGCATTAAGTACTGAATGAGTCTATTTTGATATTTTGATAGTGAGGGGACAGAGTGCCCTAGCAGGCCTATGTCTGCCTTAGCTGTAACAGGCGTGCCAAATATGGTGGAGGCTAAGTGGAAAACCTTGGTCCAAAGAGACTGAACCAGGGGACGTGACCACCAAGTGGAAAAGGTCCCAGGAATCTGACAAGCTCTAAAGCAATTAGGATTAGGGGAGCGTTTCCATCTAAATAGTTTGTCTGGGGTGAATATTACTGCTCAAAGATCCCCTGGTAAGGGTTCGCCAATAGTTCTTCCAAGTCCCCATATCCCACTTGCCATTTAAGTCTTCTTCCCATCTCTGCATATATTTTGGGAGGGGGGTGGCGGCAGGCGAGTTTTATCCTATAGGATACCCACAATACCTTTTGTAAGAGGAGCAGACAGGCATAACCTAGTAAACAAATTTGAAGTCGGCTTACCTAGTGTATTTTCTAACTTGGAGAGAAAGTATTTAAATCTACAAAATGTATAATGTTCCTGAATGGGGATATTGAATTCTTCTTTTAGTTGAGTGTATGTTAAGGTAGTATTATCTCGATACCAGGAATTCACCGTCAGTAGATTATGGGATTTACACCATAATAAAGAGGTTGCAGGGAGAGTATCCGGGAATCTGGGATTGGGTATTAAGGGAGTAGGAGTGGGGTACTTCGGGATCAGCTGAAATTTGCAGACAGCCCATGACCAAATATTTAAGGAATGCTTTATATACGGACTGTCCAATTTACCCAAGCATGTCAGTGGGTTTGGGATCCATGGAATGGACTCCCATGTATATGGGGCCATCATAAAGTTCTCAATAAATATCCAAAGAGGTTGGTGAGTAGAGGAGTGCACAATTGGAACAAATGCCAATTGTGCCGCTTTAAAATATAATTTCAAATTGGGGCAGGAGAGACCTCCTTTTGATTTATGGATGGACATAGTTGATTTAGAGATACAATGTGATTTATTCTGCTATATAAATTTAAAGACTTGGCGTTGTAGTTTGTCTAAATCCATGTAATTCAAGGCGATCGGTAGGGAGCGAAATAAATATATAAGGCGGGGAAGGAGGTTCATTTTAAATGAGTGGATACGTCCTAACCATGAGATAGGGTGTTTTGCCCATGTCAGTAGATTTTGGGTAAATGTTTTGTAGATAGTACTAGTATAGTTGGATTTGTGAAGATGTGCGGTGTTACGGGTGAGATTCACACCTAGATATTTAATATGGTTAGAGGGCCAGTTAAAATAAAAGTGCTATTGCAAAACGGTTAAGTCTGAGGGAGGTAAGGAAATATTTAGAACTTCCGTTTTATCCACGTTTATGTGAAGCCCAGAGACTTTACTGAATGTTCCCAGTAGGTAAAAGAGGGCAGGGACTGAAGTGCAGGGATCTGTCAATGTACAGAGGACATCATCTGCGAATAAGACACGCTTAAAGTGATGGTGGCCTATAAGTAATTTGACATCCCCATTTAGTAGCGATATAGGCCTGTAATTTTTAACCTCCAAAGGGTCTCGGCCCTCCTTTGGAAAGAAGACCATGTCCGCTTGGTTCAATTCAGGTGGAATGTTGTGACCGTCTAAGATCACATTAAATAAGGTTACCAAGTGGGGAGCCAAAATTTCCACACATTTTTTGTAGTACAAGTTAGAAAATCCGCCCGGACCTGGGGCTTTACCTAATTTCAGTTTTTTAATTGTCTCCAAAGCTTCCTTAACTTTAATTAAAGAGTTCAGACTAGAGATGTCCCGGACACTTCGTCCGCAGACTAATCGTGGCGATTTTGGCTCTTTCGCGCTCGCAGTGGACGGCGGACACATGCGCTTTTCGGCCTGCCCCCTATTCTTTATCATTGAGGAAACTTTGACCCTGCACCTCACAGTCAGCAGACACATTCCAGCCAATCAGCAGCATACACTCCCTTCCAGAGCCTTCCATCTGAAGGACAGCATACATTTTAGAATCATTCTGAAGCTGCATTCATTGTGAGAGGACAGAGAGTGTAGCTGCTGGAGATTTAATAGGGAAATAGATAGCCAGGCTGTGTATTTAGCTTCCACTACAGACCTGAAGGACTCATCTGATATCTGCTGCAAGGACAGCAACCCAAAAAGCCCTTTTTAGGGCTAGAACATCATTTATTTTATTTTATTATTTTTTTCTGTGTAATCTAATTGCATATGCCTGCCTGCCAGCGTGTGTGTGTGACAGGCTAACACCTAACAGCTTATATTGTGCTTATTTTCACTACTCATACCTGGTGGTGTACCATACATTGAAAACAACCATTTTTTTCCTGTAATCTATTTTCAGTTGCCTGCCTGTGTCAGGCTCACAGCTAATATTCTGCTCTGTTTCACCAGTCATAGTTGGTGTACCATACATTGAAAAAAACAACCCTTTTTTCCTTTAATCTAATTTCAGTTGCCTGCCTGTGTCAGGCTCACAGCTTATATTGTGCTCAGTGAAATAAAACAACACTTTTTTGACTGTAATAGATTGAATAGCAATTGCCTGCCTACAGGCGTGTGTGTGAGGCCTATTGCGTCTACTGTGCCAACTTTTGCCAGTGCACAGTGCCACTCATATCTGGTGTCACAGTAGCTTGCACGCATAGTCCCACTAATCGAAAAAAAAATGACAGGCAGAGGCAGGCCACCCCGCAGGGGCCGTCGTGGTCGTGGTGCTGTGATTCCCTTTGGCCCTAGAATAATGCCCAGTTTTCAGAGGCCATGTACCCTGAACTTGAAAAGTTCTGAGGACATGGTTGACTGGCTAACACAGGACACGCAATCTTCTACAGCTTCCGCTCGGAACCTAGACGCACCATCTTCCTCTAGCTTAACTTCGGGCACCTCTCCAGTTACCACTCGCCCGCCTGCCGCCGCCACCAACACTAGCACCACAGCCGCTTCACTTCAGAGTTATTTACACATCCGTTGGAAGAAATGAGTGATGCGCAAACATTAGTGCCAGAGGATGTAGATAACAGGGACATGTCCCAGTCAGGCAGCATTACACACATGGACGTACGGTCTGATGATGATGATTTTGTACCCGGTGCTGCTTCCTTTGTTGAGTTGTTAGATACAAGTGAAGCGGTTGATGATGACGATGCGTCCGTGGATGTCACGTGGGTGCCCGCTATAAGAGAAGAAGAACAGGAGGAAAAGTTCAGATGGGGAGACAGAGAGGAGGAGGAGACGAGTTGGAAGCAGGGTGAGGTCGTCGCAAGTAACTAGTGGCACAGTCAGACAGCATGCATCGGCACCCGGGGTCAGCCAGACAGCACGCCAGTCAACGCATGCTGTTTCAACCACCAGAATGCCGTCATTGCAGAGCTCAGAAGTGTGGCAATTTTTTTGTGTGTCTGCCTGTGACAACAGCGATGCCATTTGCATCCTGTTCGAAAAGAAACTAAGTCGTGGGAAGTCCAACACCCACCTAGGTACAACTTCTTTGCAAAGGCACATGATGTCACATCACAAACGCCTATGGGATCAACACATGAGTACAAGCAGCACACAAAGTCAAAGCCTCCATCCTCCTCCTGGTCCAGCATCTTCAGCCACGTCAACCACTGCTGCCCTGCTTGCCCCCTTTCAACCATCCGCCACTCCGTGTCTCGCCCTGAGCAGTCCCTGCTCATCTACCCACAGTCAGGTGTCTGTCAAGGACATGTTTGAGCATAAGAAGCCAATGTCACAAAGTCACCCCCTTGCCCGGCAACTGACAGCTGGCTTGTCTGAACTCTTAGCCCGCCAGCTTTTACCATACAAGCTGGTGGAGTCTGAGGCGTTCAAAAAATTTGTAGCTATTGGGACACTGCAATGCAAGGTACCCGGATGAAATTTCTTTGCACAAAAGGCAATCCCCAACCTGTACTCGATTGTGCAAAAGGAAGTAATGGCATCTCTGGCACACAGTGTTGGGGCAAGGGTCCATCGGACCACTGATACCTGGTCTGCAAAGCATGGTCAGGGCAGGTATATCACCTACACTGCGCATTGGGTAAACCTGGTGACGGCTGCCAAGCATGGAATACGTGGCTCTGCAGAGGAGTTGGTGACACCGCCACGACTTACAGGCAGGCCTGCTGCCACCTCCTCTACTCCTCCTACTCCATCATCTTCCATAACCTCCTTGGCTGAGTCCTCTTCTGCTGCTGCTATGTCTTGCTCCACATCAACGGCACCCCCCAAGCTCCACAGGTACTATTCCACATCCTGGATACGGCAGTGTCACGCCGTCTTGGGGTTGACTTCCCTGAAAGTAGAGAGTCACACCGGACCAGCACTCCTGTCCGCCCTGAACGCACAAGTGGATCAGTGGCTGACTCCGCACCAACTGGAGATCGGCAAAATGTTTTGTGACAACGGAAGAAATTTGTTGGCGGCATTGAATTTGGGCAAGTTGACACATGTGCCGTGCATGGCACATGTGTGTAATCTGATTGTACAACGCTTTGTGCATAAGCACCCAGGCTTACAGGACGTCCTGAAGCAGGCCAGGAAGGTGTGTGGCCATTTCAGGCGTTCCTACACGGCCATGGCACACTTTACAGAGGCGGCGAAAAAACATGCCAGTGAGGCGCTTGATTTTCGACAGCCCGACACGTTGGAATTCAACACTCCTAATGTTCGACCACCTGCTCCAACAAGAAAAGGCTGTTAACGAGTATTTGTATGACCGGGGTGCTAGGACAGCCTCTGCGGAGCTGGGGATTTTTTTGCCACGTTACTGGACGCTCATGTGCAATGCCTGTAGGCTTATGCGTCCTTTTGAGGAGGTGACAAACCTGGTCAGTCGCACCGAGGGCACCATCAGCGACATCATACCATTTGTTTTCTTTCTTGAGCGTGCCCTGCGAAGAGTGCTGGATCAGGCCGTAGATGAGCGTGAAGAGGAAGAGTTGTGGTCACCATCACCACCAGAAACAGCCTTATCAGCATCGCTTGCTGGACCTGCGGCAACGCTAGAAGAGGATTGTGAGGAAGAGGAGTCAGAGGAGGAATGTGGCTTTGAGGAGGAGGAGGAAGACCAACCACAACAGGCATCCCAGGGTGCTCGTTGTCACCTACTTGTAACTGCCATTAAGAAAGCACCCTAGTTTGATATTATTGTAAAATCCTTTAGATTGTAAGTTTGCAAGTTTTCAATCCTGTGTGGATCTTTGGGGACAGCACTTTTGAATTGTGCAGCCCTTTTACACCTCTGATAGCAGAAGATGGACCAAACACCAGTATCACGCCCAGGAATTTGCTTCAACAGACCAGGATAACATGAGCACCAGATAATTCCTTAGAATTAGGATTAATGCACTGTCATACCTTTATTCATTGTCACATTTTATACAATTTTCTGGCACACAGGCTGGCCAATCACAGTAAGCCCCTTCCTTAGGTACATAAAAGAAGGACCAATTAACATAATAGGCTGCCCCTGCTTACCGGAAAACCCTGTACATGCCCCTCTCTCACTACCCCCCCCCCCCCCTCTCTCTATCCCTGTCTCTCTCCATGGGATCACTTTTGTGGGTGGAGTCTGTGTCACTGTGCAGGGTCTATACAGTTAACATGTTGTTACAGTGGATATAAAAAGTCTACACACCCCTGTTAAAATGTCAGGTTTCTGTGCTGTAAAAAAATGAGACAAAGATAAATCATTTCAGAACTTTTTCCACCTTTAATGTGACCTATAAACTGTACAACTCAATTGAAAAACAAACTGAAATCTTTTAGGTAGAGGGAAGAAAAAATATAAAACTAAAATAATATGGTTGCATAAGTATGCACACCCTTAAACTAATACTTTGTTGAAGCACCTTTTGATGTTATTACAGCACTCAGTCTTTTTGGGTATGAGTCTATCAGAATGTCACATTTTGACTTGGCAACATTTGCCCACTCTTCTTTGCAAAAACGCTCCAAATCTCTCAGATTGCGAGGGCATCTCCTGTGCACAGCCCTCTTCAGATCACCCCACAGATTTTCAATCGGATTCAGGTCTGGGCTCTGGCTGGGCCATTCCAAAACTTTAATCTTTTTCTGGTGAAGCCATTCCTTTGTTGATTTGGATGTATGCTTTGGGTCGTTGTCATGCTGAAAGATGAAGTTCCTCTTCATGTTCAGCTTTCTAGCAGAAGCCTGAAGGTACTGTGCCAATATTGACTGGTATTTGGAACTGTTCATAATTCCCTCTATCTTAAATAAGGCCCCAGTTCCAGCTAAAGAAAAACAGCCCCAAAGCATGATGCTGCCACCACCATGCTTCACTGTGGGTATGGTGTTCTTTTGGTGATGACCAGTGTTGTTTTTGCACCAAACATATATTTTGGAATTATGGCCAAAAAGTTCAACCTTGGTTTCATCAGACCATAACACCTTTTCCCACATGCTTTTGGGAGACTGGCTTGGCTTTCGTCCTGCCACTCTACCCCATAGCCCAGACATATGAAGAATACAGGAGATTGTTGTCACATGTACCACACAGCCAGTACTTGCCAAATATTCCTGCAGCTCCTTAAATGTTGCTGTAGGCCTCTTGGTAGCCTCCCAGACCAGTTTTCTTCTCGTCTTTTCATCAATTTTGGAGGGAGCTCCAGTTCTTGGTAATGTCACTGTTGTGCCATATCATCTGCACTAGATGATGACTGTCTTCACTGTGTTCCATGGTATATCTAATGCCTTGGAAATTCTTTTGTACTCTTCTCCTCACTGATATCTTTTAACAATGAGATCCCTCTGATGCTTTGGAAGCTCTCTGTGGACCATGGCTTTTGCTGTGGGATGCAACTAAGAAAATTTCAGGAAAAACCAACTAGAGCAGCTGAACATTATTTGGGGTTAATCAGAGGCACTTTAAATGATGGCAGGTGTATGCTGACTCCTATTTAGCATGATTTGGAATGTGATTGCTTAATTCTGAACACAGCTACATCCCCAGTTATAAGAAGGTGTGCAGACTTATGCAACCACATTATGTATATTTTCTTTTTTTTCAGTTTGTTTTTCATTTGAGTTGTACAGTTTATAGGTGACATTAAAGGTGAAAAAGTTCTGAAATGATTTATCTTTGTCTCATTTTTTTACAGCACAGAAACCTGACATTTTAACAGGGGTGTGTAGACTTTTTATATCCACTGTAAGTGGAGGGGATTATACTGTTGGGTGCAGTGAATGTAAGGGGAAGGGCAAGGTCTTCCGCCCCACCAACTTGGAAAGTCACCAGCCGCCACAGGGAGAAAACTTGGGGGAAAACAGAAAAAAAGTGCTACAGAGAAGAAGGGGAAAAGGTGCAAGAGGAAGAGGAGGGGTAAAAACAGATGAGGAGAGCAAGAGGGATTGGAGGGGAGAGAAAAAAGGAGAAAGGATGAGTAAAAGGGGAAAGGTAAGAGGAGAGTGGTAATGTGCAGGGAAGGAGAGAGGGAGAAAGGAGTTGAAAGAGAGTGGGAGAGACAGGAGGGGAGATTTAGGGGAGAGTGAAGGGGGACAGAGAAAATGAGCCACAGATGGTGGAAAAGTGGTGTTAGGACCGGTAGGGGTCGCAAGGGCCCCCTAGAGGTGGCGAACCTGTTGCAACTGCACTAACATAGTATTACAAAGGAGTGAGGACTATGTAAAGACAAATAAGACTATTAGATGACAAAAGATGTTACAGATTACATTTGACATCATATTGGGGAGAAGAGAATGACAAATTCAAGTTAAATATATACAACCAACAATGCCACAATCAATAATGGTAGTGATATTCCACATATATCCGTATGTGTACAAGTTGTCCTGCTAGTGATTCCCCTTATCCGTTAATAAATAAGTTTTTACCAGTGTTTAACATTTTTTATTTTATTATTTTGGTATTTCAAATATATGTAACAGTCAAGTAAGGAACTAAACTAGAAAGGGTAGGGTGGAAGGGTCATAACATGTTAGTCTCTGTGGCTAAAGTAAGTGCAGATTTGCATAAAAGAAAGCAGTACCTACCTCTGACTACAGGTATTCTCATTTATATTAGAGAGATACTTTAATGAGAGGGTAGCCAAGGACCCTAGGTAATCATGAACTGTGAAAAAGTGTCTTCTAGAATGTGGGACATCCTTTCATTAATGAGAATGTAGTTGAATTTATTTTTAACAGGTGCTCAATTTCCAATTTTTATCAATGTGACTCTTGGTTACCAGCATCAGGAATTGTAAAAGTTTATTTTGAAATGGAGAGAGGGAGATTGTTGGGTGATCAAGAAAATAAGTTTCTGGGTTTGAGTGTAATTTGGTATTAAATATATAAGAAGCCAACTCAAAAACGTCAATCCATAAGTGTTTAACTTGAGGACAAGTCCACTATGCGTGAAAGAAAGAGCCCACACTGACACTCTCTGAAAACAATTGAGGTCTGAAATTGCTCCCCATCTGTGTAGTTTATCAGGAGTTATATACAGTATATTCTGCGGAGAATCTTAATATAAGTCTCTAAGATGCTACTATTTAATTAATGTTTGTTAAGGTTCTTCCATGAAATTCGCCAGAAATCCTTATCTCTTGTGAAACCCAAATCTTCCACCCAATGACTTATATATTTCAACTTTTGAGTTGGAGGGCTCTCATTAAAAGTATTATATAAAAGACTTAGGCCTCTATTCAATTGCCCACAGATTATACAGTCCTTAAGTCTGCGGGCTTGAGATTTGCTACAATGCTACAATTACAGAGTGATTCAATTGAACAAGCCCGCAATTTATGGGCCGAAACTGTAAACCATTTCAGAGGGTGATCATGATCAATTAAGCAAGGCCATAGCTACCGATTTAGAAACAGCCAACAGTAAATGAGACTGTCATCATTACGTCAGTAAAACATGGAGGTTACATATCAATCAATTAGCGTTTAGAGGTACGATATGCGATCAGACACGCAATTCGGCAATGTACAAAATAATAAAAATGAATGGCGATACTGTTTTAAACCATGTGGGTGGCCTGAAATGTATTAACTGATTGAATCCCCAGATTAATATGACACCAAAATGAAACATTAAACAAATAATTTTTTTATTGCAGATTCGCGAGCTTGAGACTGTTGTGCTATTAATTCTAATGTCTTACATCGCTTTCCCCATCTTTAAAAGTGCAGTGTTGATTTTTCTTTGCATTTACAGTGTTACAAACAGGAGTTAAACCCCTTTGTGAGTCCTATCTAGTACCCATAGGATTTTCTTCTACATTTGTCGTTTATTGGTGTGAAAACATTTGCAGGCTTGAACAAATGTAGCAATTGAATAGTGATTTGCCATTTTAGCGATTGTAACTTTTGCAAGCTTGAAAGATCAAAGGCTTCGATGGGTTTTAAATTACGATTTTGACAACCGCAGAGATTTTCAGCCTGTAACCCATAGATCGTTTGCGGGTAGGTAAAATCACCAATTAAATTGCAAATTAGTTTACGAGCTCCAGTAACTTAAAATTGTCACAAATATTACTGAACCAATTAGCTTTAGGTTTTCCCAACAGACGTTCTGTGGTTTTAATAAAAAATTTAAATTTGCAGTAAAGTGTTCCTGCAAAGGTAAATTGTAGAGGTCTCTAACTTGAGTATGCGTGAGAACTAGATTATCTTTGTACCATGTGCCAAATTTTGTGAGGCCCCATGAACCCCACCAGGCCATGGAGGTAGAAGATTGTATGTGAGGGACAATTGGGGTAAGGTTAGATATATTAGCTCACAAACCAAATTTTTGGTTAGCCCAAGTCCAATGAGTGAGAGAGAGTCGATTGTAGGGACTGGCCATATTACGTAACACAGATAATGGGTTGGGAAGCCAGACAATTGTGTCCCGGGAATATGGGGGCATCCTAAAAAATGTCTAAAAGTTACAGATTACTTTTTAATGATCCTACTGAAGAATTTAAGAGAGATGTGATCTCATACTACACTGCCTACACTAATCCCAGTCTATCTATCTATCTATCTATCTATCTATCTATCTATCTATCTCTCCCTCTATCTGTATAATCTCATATATTTATATATGACTAATATTTGTTGTACAGAGCTTGAGGTATGTTGTAGCTTTCTAAATATAATAATACTGTAATCAATGCATGTATCCATCTACCTATTGCACCTAGCTATTACATCTACCTACTTCATCTGTCTACTTATTCTATCTACCTATGGAATGTGGGTCCAATCGTGACTAGTGGTTCAAGCCCGTAGGACTTTGAAATCCAACCTCCATTTTTCATTGAAGTCGTACGGGCTTGAATTATGAGTTACCATCAGACCCATATTCCAGATATAATGCAATATTGATAAAGCCATAAATATGATATTCTATTAGATGTAAGTTCCATTATGGTACCAGTAACTTGTGGTTTGACTTTTGCCATTTGTGGGCTTGACGGAGTGGTTAGCGAGGGGGAATCGGAGCAATTGAATATCGATTTGCGATTTGAACCATCGCAGTGAATCGGAGGCTGGAGTCCGTAACTCGATCCAAGCCAGCAAAAAGACGCAAATTGTATAGCAAAAATAACTTGGGGGCTACATTTGCGAAGCCCGGATCTCCCGAAAGCTCAATTGAATGAGGCTCTATCTAAGTGAAAAATGCATGGATTTCATGTTTTTAGGAGATTTACTGTGATGTGATCCAAATTGTGCTGCATTCATTGGTCCTCTAACCTTGATAAGTGGGAAGATTTTATAGAACATTAATAATACAATTAATAAATTACATATTTTATTTAACTTTTTTGAAATATCTTAACCCTTTGCAATTCCAGCTCTTTAAAGAGCAAGGAAGAAGTTACACAAAGGCCCCTATTCAATTGGCCAAATTGTAATTACTGGGGCTCGTAATGTAGCCCGTAAAAATTACTGATATTCAATTAGCCTCTTCTAGCTACCCGCAATCGATTTGCGAGTTACAGGCTCAAAAATCACTGCGGTTGTCAAAAACATTACTCGGTCCTACCTCCTCCTTTGATGTTTCTAGCCCATAAATGTGGCAGACTGCTTTGGGCGTTCTGATTTGCTCAGTGCTGGCTTGTGCTGGGCCCCTGGAATGTATCCATGATAGGGCTTTGCCTCCATATTTTGTTCCCCATCAGTTGGTGCTCTGCCCTTGTACTCTGTGCTAGATTGTCCCATAGTTCTGTAATCTTTGCTGGTTTGCCCCATACACCTGAACTCTGTGCTTGTTTGCCCCATAGCTCTGTACTCTATGCTGGTTTTCCCTATGACCTTGTACTCTGTGCTGGTTTGCCTCATAGCCCTGTACTCCTGTGCTGGTTTGCCCCATAGGTCTGTGCTAGTTTGCCCCATAGCCCTGTACTCTGTGCTGGTTTGCCCCATGGCCTTGTACTCTGTGCTGGGTTGCCCAATAGCCCTGTGCTAGTTTGCCCCAGGGCCCCGTACTCTGTGCTGGTTTGCTCCATGGCCCTCTTCTCTGTAAATAATGAAATAATTGTAAATCTAAAATGGGTTATGACCCAGCTTATCTACACCTTAGTCTCCCTAAGGGTGATGGGGAAATCCAGACGTGGACTCCTTGCTAACTGTGCCTTAGGGAATTCAGCTACACCTCACTGACGAGGCCCAATGAAGACTGAAGTGTACGTCTGGGGTTTGCTGTTTCTCCTGTTCATGGTAGAATTGCCTGTTATTTCGGGGCTGGATCACTCTTCTGAGTGGGACCAGCCTGATATACTACAGGATATTTCTTCCTGAGAAGGACACAAGTGAGCTAAAAGAGGTTGCTCTCAGAGTGGGTTATCATGTCCATATAACTAACCTATTAGTTCTCTGATTGAGCACCTCTAACTTAGTTTTTTGTTTATCTACACTTTGCCTAAAACTAGATCTAGTTTGGATTAAAAACGTGTAAGAATCCTTTTGTGGACTGAAACTCGATCAGTTGAGGGAGATTTTTGTCCAGATGCAAGTTTTCTAGAAGTGTCGGGATGGAACATGTTTGGAGCCTGTTGGTTTGAGTCCTCAGTCAGGGTAACTTTAAAAAAAAAGGTTGCGGACGATTTTTGCGAGGTCGTAATGAGTGGTAACGTGTGTCGTATGTTGTTTGCGTTGTGATGTAAAGTTTGCGAGGGTCGCAGTTGCTGTGTCGTGTTGTTTGCGTTGCGACGTAAAGTTTGCGAGGGTCGCAGTTGCTGTGTCGTGTTGTTTGCGTTACAACGTAAAGTTTGCGAGGGTCGCAGTTGCTGGCAAGGAGCGCCTTTGGCGCTCCATGCCAGCAACTAAGGCCCTCGCTTTGCTACGTGAGCCCGCAAGCGTGAGCAACGGCTCTGGCTGGCTCGTCTGCTCACAACTATATATGTGATGAGTATTGGTCCTCAGACCAAAACAAGGTTGAGAACCTTTGTTCTAGATCCATGTTCCCCAACAACTGGGGGACTGGTGCTCGTCCTCTGGAAGAATGAAGAAGGGGAGATTAAGAGGTATGGTGAGGGGAGATAAACGCATACACATGTCACTGCTATACACATACTTTGTACTGTCCCCTTAAATGTATTTGCCATTAATCACATTTGTAGACAGAGTATTGAACTTGTGACATGCAGTTAAAGGGACATGGAAAGTGTGTTTATTTTTGTAAAATAGTTAGTTAATATTGTTTTATGCAAAACCCAACTTTTGTAACATTTAAAACATGCTCTTTAAAATGCTTAAAAAATAATAATGTTATGTTCCATGTCCCTTAAATATGTATTTTGCTAAACTTGTCCAGTACCTTATTTTTGAGGCATGTTTTACTATTAGTTAGTACTTAGTGTTGGGGTACTGGGACCTACTAAGTTTTATCCTCTGAGTATTAACCTTAAAAGGACCACTGTAGATCAGGTTTACAGCATATTTTATGTAGAACTGCAATTGATAATGAGCAACATGTTTTTAGAATGTAAAAAATACAATTAATACAGCTTTTAATTTATTATCTGTCATGCAGCTGTCCTGCAGTAGGATATGCACTTGTTTTATAATCTGCTTCTACAGATGGGAGAAAACCTGAAATGCACAGAAGTAGGCGACTGTAAATTAAAATTGTTTGTGCTTTTAATATAACTAATGGAAATATGATTAGTTGCAATGGCTATTGCCACTAAGGAATAATGGTAAAATTTGGACTATAGTGATCTCTTGGTAAAGAACTAAAATATGGCAAAACTATAAATAAATGAAATCTTGCCACTGAATGGTTCGTGAGCCATGTCTGTGCTACTGTAGTCATATGAAAATGGCGACTGTGCACTCTAGCCTAGGGACTGAGTGGTGTATGATCTTGCTTTAGGGGAAGTCTGGGTGTGTGAATGGAATATATTACTGGGATGTGGCAGGGGGTGTAAGTTAAGATGGATAGTTCCCATCCCATGGAGAACGCCAAGCTACGGTATATGAATATTCTTGAGCAAAACCTGTACCACTCTGTCCATGATTTGAGGCTAGGACAGAGATTCTCCTTCCAGCAGGACAATGACCCCAAACACACTGCTAAAGCAACACTTCAGTGGTTTAAGGGGAAACATGTAAATGTGTTGGAATGGCCTAGTCAAAGCCCAGACCTCAAACCAATAGAAAATCTGTGGTCAGACTCAGGGATCCATGGCTCCTAAAACTTTACTTCTGGGGCAATTTTATTTTTATTTATATACATATTACATTGCCTGACTACTAAGAAAATTTGAACTGGAAAAAGTGAAGAGAAACCATATGGCTCACTATGTCATTTCAGACCCTTATAACCCAGGCGGTTTGACTTTCCATTTCAAGATTACATCTTTCATTTAGAATTAATGATGTCCTACTGGGAAGGAGTAAGCCATACTTTTTATGAAGCAGCTAAAGAAGGGTTATTTTATCATATATATTTTTAGAACGATGTATAAAGGTAAAGACAGAAATGAACTACTAGGAAACTTGGACGTACATGTGGAATTAAATTTGATACATTTTCTGAATTTTTTATGACCTGCATGAAATTAGCTTGAAGGTTTTAGGTTTCCATACAGTTGTGTGAGTTTTGTCTATATTTTATATATATTTTGTGTTTATAGAAAGGGTACATTTTAAGGCTCAGTTGGCTGACTGGGTTCTTCACAAGGTCCTCCTAGCAGGGCAGCACTTACAATATTACTTGTTCTGTAAAGCATTGTAAACGCATTTTTAGAATTCTTTGAACCTTATAACCACAGATGCACTTGATGCAAAATGTATATGCATGACCTAAGCAAGGCCCAGTTGGTATCTACATATAAAGATTAAACATAAATCACATATTGGCTATAATGATTAGACACAGACCACTTATTGGAGGGAAACCAGCAACAGCGTTTATTGGTAAACACAAATTACGTAATAACCATAACAACAACAATAATAAATTAACAATGACTAAGTGAGGGGTGGAGCCTGGCCAGAGACAGTACACTCTACGCCCTGAACCCTCATCCAGGGCCTACCTTGATGGAAAAGACGTACCACCATGGGGTGGGATTTCACCCACTTTACCACTGTACCCGGCGACTCCCCTCACCATCCGACACAGAGAAGACCGCAGAATACCTCTGTGGTCTCGATCCCCCCCAAAAAAACACCATGGCCTGCTACATACCCTCCTAAACACCAGCACTTTAAGCTTAATATTAGCCGCTGAACCCTTAAGCTCACATTGCTGCAGAGAAAAACTAACTTCTAAGCAAGACTGAACACAAATTTGTACACCTTAACCAACTAACTTCCCCACATTGAACGTTTTTTTCCTTCTTTTTTTTAAATAAAAAACAGACAGATGAGGTAAGTTGCAGCCATGCATGATGTATTTTGCTTTCTATAAACCCGCTGCTTGACGGGTGTATTACCAGTATCCTTCTACCATCTGGATCAATACAAGGTAGAAAGTGGGAAGTGCAACTCGCTACCTGCTCCTTCGTCTGGTGTCATTACATATCCTTGGAACAAATTGATTGCACCTTCCACTGAAACCAAGGCCCTACACAAGCTGTGAGCCATGATTGGCCGCTGAGGCGAAGTGCCCGTATGATCAGATATACAAATGGCCAATGATCTATCACAGAAGTACATAACCTTCCAATTCTCCAAACCACATTCTCCGGAATGCCCATATGGTTGCTTCAGTGGCTGCTTTTTCTTAAAACGAGTGTGTACTAAGTTCTGATGCAGAACATGCCCAAACGCTGCCCACGAGTCAACCATGTTTGGAGAATCGTAAGTATAGAAAAAACAATCCTATTTGAGTAAGGAAAGGTGCAAAACCTGCTAGGCGCTTGTTCCAAGAAAGCCATAATATCACCAAAGGGGGGGAGCAATTAGTACGCCTGGCACACTGCATCATGGACCATCACAAACCACATCATCACAAGATCACCATGGATCTCAAAACCAAGTATATGTTTACCAACCACTCTCTCGCTCCAAGCAGACCAGCAGGGAAGAGAGATATACGCACAGAACTTCAAGGTTTAACACTTATCACAGACCTCTTTCCAGAATTGTGGTATCCACGGCCCCTGGAAAAAGGCTACCATTTGCCTGCCGTTGCGTTTTCCGTACCTCCTGTTAAACCTGGAACCACTTGTTTCACCAATCACTCCTTCTTCAGGTCCAATTAACCAGGCTAGTTTTTAGAAAAAGCCAAGGCTGCTACCTGATGTCCCACCTTAGGGGATAACTCTCCATGCCTTGAGTTACCGTATAACCTCAGCAAGATCCCCTTCCTCATGCCATCCGTGTCTTCTCCACCTTGTATGGAAGACGAGTAGATAAAGCCCAGGAATTCCTCACAAACTATACTAATTCTCAGCTCTAGGTACCTACACATGTCCCAAGTGACCAGAACCGCCCATCCTACACTGTGGCCAGCAAACTGAGGTGCGCACATTGAAAGGACCTGTCAGCAATCTGGTGCATGGAACCTGGTACCTGCTTCCCCACACACATTTCAATATCGGAACAAGCCCAAGTGTTTCAGCCACTGTAGTACAGAGAGGGATGATGCTAGCAGGGAGTAAACAGCATGCACTATGGCCGACAGCATGCACTATGGCCGTACTATCTGAACGAAAATTATTTTCTTATCCTGCACGTTGCCCCACCAACTAACAGTGCAGAAACTTTGAAAGATCTCCCAAGCGAAGTACCTAGAAACAATAGACACCCACTCGTAATCCTCTACTTGCAAATGAACAACCCCTAATGCAGAACCCGAAAAAAATGTTTCCTTCAATTCAGCTTACAATGCACCTTAAAAGTCTATCGGGATGAAAGAGCGATCCTTCAAATGACAGAAAGCTAACTATCCCTTCAAGTCACCTACATATAAGACGCACCCAATAGAGTGATGTAACACCGGAACAATTAAATCCTATGGGACTAATATATTTCCGACTCAGAATGACCCTCTGCCGCAGGACAAGAGTGGACCTCTCTGCACTACAACCACCATTATATTTGCTGGTATACAACCCAACATCCACCATAATGAATTGCACTCACAGAAATAGAACAGCTTTATGAAAAAAACTGTTAAACTCCCGAATGGGACCCGAATGATAGGGAAGACGAACCAACAATTAACCACCCAAGGATATCTAACCTATGCAAAACTACCATAAGAACATGCTGAATGATGAAAATGGGTACCATATGAATACCCAATATGAGGCAAAGACAACCTAGGATAGTCTATACAGAATGTCGTACCTGTACAAGAAACCTGCGAGGGGCAGATTATACAGAAGAACTAATCGAGAATCATAAATAAAAACACATATGCACCATGCCCCAAAAGAGGGGACATCCGGAAAAAAGTTAGGGGAGGCAGGATAAACAAACTCTCAAACTAATGGAACCCTTGATCATAAGAATGATACAATTTCCACCGCATACCTGATACATTTGGGAAAAAATTGTGAAGCACTGCATGGACCCAATAGATTGTTGGAAATGGACTCTAAAATATTGGAGAATCCTGCAGACACATGAAGTGTCACCTGGAAACATGATTAATTCCCACAATCACAGCTGGCATGCCTACTTGTGCAACTAGAGGCCAGACAGCATAGAAACACACATCCACCCATAGAAACACTCTACCTAGGATGCAAAGAGCGCATGAGGGGCGAAATATGAGCCAAATGGTCTAGATTAGTGATGTTGCGAACATAAAATTTTCGGTTCACGAACCGCGGACGCAAATTTCATCAAATGTTCGTGAACCGGGCGAACCGCCATAGACTTCAATGGGCAGGCAAATTTCAAAACGCACAGGGACTCTTTCTGGCCACAATAGTGATGGGAAAGTTGTTTCAAGGGGACTAACACCTGGACTGTGGCATGCCGGAGGGGGATCCATGGCAAAACTCCCACGGAAAATTACATAGTTGATGCAGAGTCTGGTTTTAAGCCATAAAGGGCATAAATCACCTAACATTCCTAAATTGTTTGGAATAACATGCTTTAAAACATCAGGTATGATGTTGTATCGATCAGGTAGTGTAAGGGTTACACCCGCTTCACAGTAACAGACCAATCTCCCCGTTTAATGCACCGCAAACAACCGCAAACAGTCCCTTTGCACAACCGCAAACTCCCCATTTGCACAAGGTTGGATACCAAGCTAGCCATGTCCCGTTCCTTGTCCTCACTGATGTCATTGAAGGTCTCTTCCTCCAGCCAGCCACCAAGGGTCCCCGAAAGGTGACAACAAGCCCCCTGGGACGCCTGCTGTGTTTGGTCTTCCACCTCCTCAAAGCCACCTTCCTCCTCTGACTCCTCTTCTTCAGACTCCTCTCTCTGCGTTGCCTCTGTCTGCGTTATTATAAGGTGTGTACTGTTAAGTAGTACTATTCCTATCGGTTTAATCCCTGTTACGTCCACTATTAGGGGACGTGTATATGGCATTGATTTTTGGAACAGGGAGATGGAAAAAGATGCTTGGTCGGACCTCCTACTTCGAATTTGGGGCACTGCACGTGCAATGTAATGTGCCACCAGATAGGAATGGTGTATTAAGTTGTACTATTTATTCCTATCAGTTTGATACCTGTTACATCACCTATCAGGGGACGTGTATATGGCATGGATTTTTGGAAGCAGGGGATGGAAAAAGATGCTTCAAATTTGGGGAACTGCGCGTGCAATCTAAGGTGCCACCAGATAGGAGTGGTGTGTTCACTTGTACTATTTATTCCTATCGGATTCAATAAAGCCAATAAACCTGGCCCGTTACTAGCCAGGAAACTACAAACCAAAACAACACAAAATAGGATACTTCAAATTAAGACCTCGAAGGGAGAAAAAACAACAAACCCAAATAAGATCCAGAAGATTTTTACAAAATTTTACAATACCCTTTATACGGCAACAAAACACATAGATCTACACAAAATTAGGGGATTTCTTAATTCCTGGGATCTCCCCTTAATAGGAGAAAATTACTTAGAGACTTTAAATGCCAAAGTGACCCTAGAGGAAGTGAGAAAAGCAGTCCAGAACCTCAAACCTGGTAAGTCACCAGGCCCAGACGGGTACACCAATTTATATTATAAAAAAATTATAGACATATTAGGCCCGCACTTGGTCATTCTAACAGAGTTCTAGAAGGCAAGCAAACACCAGCAGAGCTGAACAGGGCAGATATCGCTCTATTCCCTAAGGAGGGTTGAGATGCCCTAGAACCAAAAAACTACAGGCCAATATCATTACTAAACTGTGATACAAAGATCCTGTCAAAAATAATTGCGGATAGAATGTCATCCTTCTTGCCTAAGTTAATACATAATGACCAAGTAGGCTTTGTCTCCCACAGGGAAGCGGGAGACAACATTAGAAAAGTCATGAACCTACTGTACCACACCAAAGCCTCTAAAAATTCAAGCCTGTCTTATGGCCTTTGACATTGAAAAGGCGTTTGATTCCCTGGAGTGGACTTACCTATACGCCACGCTTGAAAAATTTGGTATTAAAGGCCATTTCATAAATCTCATACACTCATTATACAAATCATCCAGGGCAAAATTACAGATTCCGGGAGATGAGAGATCCTTTATTAAAATAGAAAGAGGAACAAGACAGGGGTGACCCCTTTCTCCCCTTCTATTCGCAATAGCAATAGAACCCCTGGCTCAGACAATTAGGGCCAACGCTGGGATCACAGGCATAAAAATAGGCCATCACCAATTTAAAACTTGTCTATTTGCAGACGACCTGCTGTGCATGCTCTCAAACCCTACCCAATCGGTCCCAGAGTTGATTCGAACTATGGAGGAGTTTGGTCAGTTTTCTGGCCTTAAACTGAACATAGAGAAGACAGAAGCACTAGCGATTGACTTAACAGCAGTAGAGAAGCAGGGTCTCCAAGAAAAGTTTAATATTAAGTGGGATAAGAACCACATAAACTACCTGGGAATCCGACTAACCCCTAAGCTAGAGGACTTGTACAAAGCCAACCACTCCAAACTTTATAAAACAATAATGAATGAGTAAATGGACAAAGTATAGGTTATCATGGCTAGGGAGAATAAATACGATAAAAATGAATGTCCTTCCTAGGTTGCTCTACATATTTCGAACACTCCCGATCCTGATTAAATAAAAAGAATTAGAAAATATTCAAAGTAAAATATTTCAGTTTATCTGGAACCACTCTCCCTCACGCATCACAAAGAAAATTATGTACCTTCATAAGTCAGAGGGGAGACTATTGTGTCCAAACTTAAAATATTACCACAAGGCAGCTCATTTATCTTTCCTCCCAATAGTACATTCCATAGGGGATCAAGCGGCCTGGGTGTATTTAGAGAACCACACTTTAAGGCCCTTAACCTGGGATAAGGTGGCTTGGCTATCAGAATTGCCTCAGAGCCTTAAAAACTCGCCAAACCCCCTAATCAGACACTCACTATCATACTGGAAATGGGCTAAGAAACACACGGGTTTGTTCCCTGGATCCACCCAAATGACCCCAATTCTTGACCACCCTCAGGCCCCGAAACACATAAGCACAACATCACAACACTGGTGGAGGTGAAGGAAACTAGATAGACTGGGAGACTGGTTAGTAAAGGGCCAGATGCTCACCTATGAGGAACTGAGGGACAAGCATGAGCTACCGCTGTCAGAACATTAAAATTACTGTAGGCTGAGGCATTTCACACACTCCCTGACCCAGAAACAGGGGACACCGTTCTTAAATTGGTTCACCAAAATTTGTAAAGATAAACCTCTATCAAGGGGGATCATTGGGTTGCTTTACAAATATAAAACATTTGTTACTGGTTGAAGCGACACTGGGGGAAGGACTGGAGTGGGAGAGCCCTGGAGACCCTTCAGAAGCAACCGGCGGCAAAATCATCCCAGGAAAGGAGAGGTCGCTTACTGAAGCCTACCCTAGGGTAACCCAAGGGTGATTGCCCAGGTTAGATATTGTAAATAATAAGCTAATACTGCTGGAGGGATGATAGCTAATAGGACTTTGGTGTTTCCTGCAGATATACTCTTTACTATTGTCTGTTTTACCATGTTTTAGGTATCTCTTAAATTGCAATCACAGTAAAAAATAAGGAAAATTATTAACCTAAAAAGTGAAAATAAGAAGGACTAGCCAGCTAACTTTCACAAAATGTCTTTATTGTAAATATGTATTTTTGCACAACTGTTATGCAAGACTGTTCAAAAATGCTTTATTTTTCATTACATGCTGTACGCCTTCTGACAATAAAAGAATTTAAATGCAAAAATTAGGTATTGTTGCAGCGACCAGAAAAATTGATGTTAGTTTGCCAGGCAGAAAGTGCCCTAAAACATTGCGTCTTGAACCCTAGTTGGTGGCGGATAAGTCACGCAAGTCATCCGGCATTCAGGGATAAAATACAGCAGCGTGTGGACCATTATTAGCTCAAGGCAGCTCATCTATCAGGCCTTTTTTAATCGAATGTATCACCCACTGTCCGTTCCTTTTGGGATCCATCCCTCATTCATCTTAATAAAGGTGAGGTAATCTAGACTTTTTTGACCTAGGCGACTTCTTTTCTCAGTGACAAAACCTCCTGCTGCACTGAAGGTCCTTTCTGACAGGACACTTGAAGCGGGGCAGGACAGAAGTTCTATGGCAAATTGGGATAGCTCAGGCCACAGGGCAAGCGTGCACACCCAGTAGTCAAGGGTTTCATCGCTCCTCATAGTGTCGATATCTGCAGTTAAGGCATTCTCTGAGGGTGGACCCCGAAGGGCTGTGGCGATGCATAGGACTTAAAAAGCTCTGCATGTCCTCCTTTAACAACACGTCTGTAAAGCTTCCTCTCCTTGCCGGCGTGGTCGTGGGAGGATTATGTTCACCTCTTCCGCTGTTAGATTGCCGTTGTGCTGTGACATCACCCTTAAACGCTGTGTAAAGCATACTTTTAAACTTATTTTGGAAGTGCTGCATCCTTTTCCGGCTTGTGGTAATTCAGTAACATTTCAGGCACTTTCTGCTTATACCGGGGGTCTAGTAGCGTGGACACCCAGTACAGGTCGTTCTCCTTCATCCTTTTTATATGAGGGTCCCTCAACAGGCACGACAGCATGAAAGACCCCATTTGCACAAGGTTGGATGCCGAGCTAGTCATGTCCCGTTCCTCGTCCTCAGTGATCTCACTGAAGGTATGTTCTTCCCCCCAGCCACGTCCAACACCACGGGTACCAGATAGGTGACAACGAGCACCCTGGGATGCCTGTTGTGGTTGGTCTTCCTCCTCCTCCTCAAAGCCACATTCCTCCTCTGACTCCTCTTCCTCACAATCCTCTTCCAGCGTTGCCGCAGGTCCAGCAAGCGATGCTGATAAGGCTGTTTCTGGTGGTGATGGTGACCTCAACTCTTCCTCTTCTCGCTCATCTACGGCCTGATCCAGCACTCTTCACAGGGCACGCTCCAGGAAGAAAACAAATGGTATGATGTCGCTGATGGTGCCCTCTGTGCGACTGACCAGGTTTGTTACCTCCTCAAAAGAACGCATAAGCCTACAGGCATTGCCCATGAGCGTCCAGTAGCGTGGCAAAAAAATCCCCAGCTCCGCAGAGGCTGTCCTAGCACCCCGGTCATACAAATACTCGTTAATGGCCTTTTCTTGTTGGAGCAGGCGGTCGAACATTAGGAGTGTTGAATTCCAACGTTTCGGGCTGTCTAAAATCAAGCGCCTCACTGGCATGTTGTTTCGCCGCTGGATATCTGTAAAGTGTGCCATGGCCGTGTAGGAACGCCTGAAATGGCCACACACCTTCCTGGCCTGCTTCAGGACGTCCTGTAAGCCTGGGTGCTTATGCACAAAGCACGGCACATGTGTCAACTTGCCCAAATTCAATGCCGCCAACAAATTTCTTCCATTGTCACAAACCACTTTGCCGATCTCCAGTTGGTGCGGAGTCAGCCACTGATCCACCTGTGGGTTCAGGGCGGACAGGAGTGCTGGTCTGGTGTGACTCTCTGCTTTCAGGGAAGTCAACCCCAAGATGGCGTGACACTGCGTATCCGGGATGTTGAATAGTACCTGTGGAACTGGGGGGGTGCCGTTGATGTGGAGCAAGACATAGCAGCAGCAGAAGAGGACTCAGCCGAGGAGGTTATGGAAGATGATGGAGTAGGAGGAGTAGAGGAGGTGGCAGCAGGCCTGCCTGCAAGTCGTGGCGGTGTCATCAACTCCTCTGCAAAGCCACGTATTCCATGCTTGGCAGTCGTCACCAGGTTTACCCAATGCGCAGTGTAGGTGATATACCTGCCCTGACCATGCTTTGCAGACCAGGTATCAGTGGTCAGATGGACCCTTGCCCCAACACTGTGTGCCAGAGATGCCATTACTTCCTTTTGCACAATCGAGTGCAGGTTGGGGATTGCCTTTTGTGCAAAGAAATTTCAGCCGGGTACCTTGCACTGCGGTGTCCCAATAGCTACAATTTTTTGTAACGCCTCAGGCTCCACCAGCTTGTATGGTAAAAACTGGCGGGCTAAGAGTTCAGACAAGCCAGCTGTCAGTTGCCGCGCAAGGGGGTGATATGTGACATTGGCTTCTTAAGCTCAAACATGTCCTTGACAGACACCTGACTGTGGGCAGATGAGCAGGGACTGCTCAGGGCGAGACACGGAGTGGCGGATGGTTGAGAGGGGGCAAGCAGGGCAGCAGTGGTTGACGTGGCTGAAGATGCTGGACCAGGAGGAGGATGGCGGCTTTGACTTTGTGTGCTGCTTGTACTCATGTGTTGATCCCATAGGCGTTTGTGATGTGACATCATGTGCCTTCGCAAAGAAGTTGTACCTAGGTGGGTGTTGGACTTCCCACGACTCTTTCTTTTCGCACAGGTTGCAAATAGTATCGCTGTTGTCACAGGCAAACACACCAAAAAATTGCCACACTGCTGAGCTCTGCAATGACGGCATTCTGGTGGTGGCAACGGCATGCGCTGACTGGCGTGCGGACTGGCTGACCCCGGGTGCCGATGCATGCTGTCTGACTGTGCCACTAGCTACTTGCGACGACCTCCCCCTGCTTCCAACTCGTCTCCTCCTCCTCCTCTCTTTCTCCCCATCTGAACTTTCCTCCAGTTCTTCTTATCTTATAGCGGGCACCCACGTGACATCCACGGACGCATCGTCATCATCAACTGCTTCACTTGTATCTGACAACTCAACAAAGGAAGCAGCACCGGGTACAACATCATCATCATCAGACCGTACGTCCATGTGTGTAATGCTGCCTGACTGGGACATATCCCTGTTTTCTACATCCTCTGGCACTAATGTTTGCGCATCACTCATTTCTTCCAACGGATGTGTAAATAACTCTGCTGACGGATCAAGTGAAGCGGCTGTGGTGCTAGTGTTGGTGGTGGCGGCAGGCGGGCGAGTGGTAACTGGAGAGGTGCCCGAAGCTAAGCTGGAGGAGGATGGTGCGTCTAGGATCTGAGCAGAAGCTGTAGAAGATTGGGTGTCCTGTGTTAGCCAATCAACCATGTCCTCAGAACTTTTCAAGTTCAGGGTACGTTGCCTCTGAAAACTGGGCATTATTCTAGGGTCAAAGGGAATCACAGCACCACGACCACGACGGCCCCTGCGGGGTGGTCTGCCTCTGCCTGTCATTTTTTTTTTGATTAGTGGTACTATTCGTGCAAGCTACTGTGACACCAGATATGAGTGTCACTGTGCACTGGCAAAAGTTGGCAGAGTAGGCGCTGTAGGCCT
This sequence comes from Discoglossus pictus, assembly GCA_027410445.1. Classification (NCBI taxonomy): domain Eukaryota; kingdom Metazoa; phylum Chordata; class Amphibia; order Anura; family Alytidae; genus Discoglossus; species Discoglossus pictus. The sequence continues at coordinate 322,376,750 of CM050163.1, forward strand.
CACACACACGCCTGTAGGCAGGCAACTGATATTCAATCGATTACAGTAAAAAAAAAGGGTTATTTTATTTCACTGTACACTAGGTTGCACCAGATATGAGTGTCACTGTGCACTGGCAAAAGTTGGCAGAGTAGGCGCTGTAGGCCTCACACACATGCCTGTAGGCAGGCAACTGATATTCAATCAATTACAGAAAAAAAAGGGTTCCTTTATTTCACTGTACACTAGGTTGCACCAGATATGAGTGTCACTGTGCACTGGCAAAAGTTGGCAGAGTAGGCGCTGTAGGCCTCACACACATGCCTGTAGGCAGGCAACTGATATTCAATCAATTACAGAAAAAAAAGGGTTCCTTTATTTCACTGTACACTAGGTTGCACCAGATTTGAGTGTCACTGTGCACTGGCAAAAGTTGTCGGAGTAGGCGCTGTAGGCCTCACACACACGCCTGTAGGCAGGCAACTGATATTCAATCGATTACAGTCAAAAAAGTGTTGTTTTATGTCACTGTACACTACGGTTGCATCAGATATGACGTATCACTGTGCTCTGTGTGATCGTTTGCTCCTTGGAAGTGATGACAAGCAAGTGGAGTGTGAGTTCTTGTCAGAAGTGAAGGAGTTAACACTTCTGAAGAACTCCTATTTGGAGCAACTCCCCTTTAAAAGACTGGAAAGCAGACATGGAAAGGTGGGGGAGGGGCTGACTAGGCCCTAGGCAGCTGTGCTGCTGAGAGGAACAAGCACAGAATGGAAGGTGATCTGCTGTGGAAATACAGTGAAGTTGTGAACTACCCTGTCAAGGATCACCAAGTGACTGTTACTGGGAGAACGGGGACTACAGCAAGTTGTATGAGCTGGAAGATTGACTTCAGACTCAGGAGGAGAAGTCACAAGGAAGCCAAGTAAGTGAAGGGAATAAGTGAGGATTCCCAGGCAGAGTTTTGCCTTAAAGGCCTAGGCACGGTTGTTGCTGAAGTATTATGCCCCAGGGAAGAAGTGAAGATAAAGAGAAGTTAATACAAGTGAGTTTGTGTATGCAAGGGTCCCTGGGGTGAAGCATACGAGAGAGACGGGCGGGCCCTATGCTTCACCCGCAACCGTGTCCCAGAGAAGAGAGCTGTGTCCCAGAGAGGAGCGCTGTGTCCCAGAGAGGAGCGCTGTGTCCCAGAGAGGAGCGCTGTGTCCCAGAGAGGAGCGCTGTGTCCGAGAGAGGAGCGCTGTGTCCGAGAGAGGAGCGCTGTGTCCGAGAGAGGAGCGCTGTGTCCGAGAGAGGAGCATTGTGTCCCCGAGAGGAGAGCTGTGTCCCACAGAGTGAGGAGCTAGAGAGGAGAGCTGTGTCCCACAGAGCGGAGCTGTGACCCAGAACGGAGCGGGGTCCCAGAGGTTGCTGAAGAGGGCGACCTAATCTCGCTGGGACCCTCACCTGTAAAGAGACTGTTTACTTCCTGACCATAAGGTGGCACTACTCCCAAGTTTAAAGGACTGTATATACCTGGCCACAAGGTGGCATTCTCCCACCTCACGGAGACATAATTGTTTGTTTTCCGTTAATTTAAGCAGAGCTACTGCTACAGCCGTTATTTTCTTTTCTGTAAATAAACCAATTTGCTGCACTTCCAAGCCGTATCAGCCCTCATTTCAAGAAACCACCGCTATACGCGGCCATCCTGATCACAACTGGCAAAAGTTGGCAGAGTAGATGCAATAGGCTTCACACACACGCCTGTAGGCAGGCAATTGCTATTCAATCTATTACAGTCAAAAAAGGGTTGTTTTATTTCACTGAGCACAATATAAGCTGTGAGCCTGACACAGGCAGGCAACTGAAATTAGATTAAAGGAAAAAAGGGTTGTTTTTTTTCAATGTATGGTACACCACCAGGTATGAGTAGTGAAAATAATCACAATATAAGCTGTTAGGTGTTAGCTTGTCACACACACACGCTGGCAGGCAGGCATATGCAATTAGATTACACAGAAAAAAATAATAAAATAAAATAAATGATGTTCTAGCCCTAAAAAGGGCTTTTTGGGTTGCTGTCATTGCAGCAGATATCAGATGAGTCCTTCAGGTCTGTAGTGGAAGCTAAATACACAGCCTGGCTATCTATTTCCCTATTAAATCTCCAGCAGCTACACTATCTGTCCTCTCACAACGAATGCAGCTTCAGAATGATTCTAAAATGTATGCTGTCCTTCAGATGGAAGGCTCTGGAAGGGAGTGTATGCTGCTGATTGGCTGGAATGTGTCTGATGACTGTGAGGTGCAGGGTCAAAGTTTCCTCAATGATAAAGATTAGGGGGCGGACCGAAAAGCGCATGTGTCCGCCGTCCGATGCGAGCGCGAAAGAGCCAAAATCGCGGCGAATAGTCCGCGGGCGAACTGTCCGCGACATCTCTAGTCTAGATACTAAAACACACTACATAAGAGGACCCGCCAACACTGACAAGGTACAAAAACTACCACAACCGAACTACATGACTAATTAAAGCCATATTTAATACATAACCAGGGAAAACTCTTCACAGGGAACAAAGCCAATGTCCTGACAAAACTTGGAAAACGGGGTGGATAGACAACATAAATAACATCTCCAATCATACGAAGACCCCCACTCCCACAAGTCAAAAATATATGCCAATACCCAACTCAAGGCACACACCATAAACTCACAGTCAAATGTTTTCCCTTTAGAGAAAAAACCCACAGAGGACGTGGGACCAAGAGTCCCATGTATGAGATTCCCCAATGAACCATGCCAGGAGAAGTGACTACGATCACTGGCCAGGATAAGTCAGATGCTTCTCCATCAGAAAAACACTCCCCTGAATGGATTATTAGCTACTACTTCACCAAAGATTATAATACCAACTCCCTATACTGATGTTGTGTTGACACTGCAAAGCCACTGAATGTATGAGTCCCACACTGGCAATACTCCATTTCAGCTGTCCACTACATCCTATGCCCCCAGATTGCAAATGCCATTAAGTGTGCAAAATACTGCTCACCAGTAACTGTAGCAAACTGGCATCCTAGGGAGTTTAGCAGAATCAAACATAAGTCGGTCGCCAGAAACCTTCTTGGCAGGACCCTGATGCCCCGTCTACTCTCCATTGAACACTACTGCCCACTGCAGCACCGGTATGCTCACTTTTATTGTCCCACCATTGCCTGTACTTTGCTCTTGTAATCCATTACCATTTTAAACATGGCTTCCTTTAAGCATCTGACTGTATATTACACAGCTTGATCAAAGCTCAGGATGGATTATCCACAGGCTAGGAGTTCTATCAAGATTACTGTCTCTCAACAGCATGGGGGGAGGGAGGGATCCCCCATTGTATTGATGACAAGACCTCAGTCCTTGTAATCCAATGTTAACTGACCCTCCTAACCATAGGCCAGCTGCTCACTTTGCAGAATTTTGCCCGTTGATACATTAAATACGGTTGCCTACCCAATGCCAGCAGAAAGACTTATGCTGGGCAAGGGTGCCTGTATCAATAGGTCCTCTATCCCCATTTACCTAACCCCATCTAATGCCCAGCCCCAGTTGGGGCAGTATTGTGCTAAACCTGGGATGGGAATAATGGACTTCTGCCCTAGCTGGGGAACTCTAACGATAACTGAAGCTAACGAAAGGAAGGGCCCCGGGTAAAATTTGGGACTCTTTCCAACCGTTTACATGAGTAGGAAGGTACCTGTATGGGTCAACCAAATATCTCAAACTATATGTATCTTTTCTGTAAAACCTCTCCCGCTATAACTGGACCCCCTGCACTCACCATACCACAGCAGCACCACAACTGTGATTCAGTAAATTGTGACTGGGGATGATGGAGGGTTCAGGGCAGGTGTTCCTAGCCATTACCCCTTGTTGGTACTGACCCTTTAAGAAAGCCGCTTAACAAAAAGCTGCCTTCATCTGGATCAATTTAGCAATTAATCCACATATTGCAGATCAGAGGAGATCTAACAAGGTTTAACTTGATGGACTAAAAATATTTTTGGAACCTCAATTACTATGTAACTATGCAACTATGCAAGTAACTATTAATGCAGTTGACCCTAATACCTTTATTATTTTGATACATATATACTATAACATATAATACTTTATAATATTATACTATGAAAATACTAAATAATTTAATTCTATAATTTATTAACAAGTGGCCCTGATGGCCAAATATCTAGGTAAGGGGGGTAAAGTGGAAGGAAATCAAGGTGTTAATAAAAAAAATTGCCTGTGAGGAGCTGTCTGGGCATTAACCCCCTCGCTGACAGTCTGGTTATGACCTGTCAGTTCTCCCTGCAGGCTGTCAGCACTCTCTTGGCACTGCATAGCCTGTCTGCAGGGGGAACTACAAATCCCATGATCCTCCGGGCTCACAGCGCCGTCCCAAGAAATCATGCTAAGCTCCAGAGCCCGGAGGACCGCAGAGGGACTCCAGCTCACCTTCCAAGCTGAGGATGCACGTTTTGCTGCATTCCCAGCTGAGGATGCACGTCTTGCTGCACTCCCAGTTGCAGCTGCACCACCGGAAACATGGGCAGCAGCCTCCACATGATGACTCCCTGGCGTGCCACATCTAGAAGGCAGGCCAGGACCCCATGATTATTAGGATCATCTATTAGGTGAGTGATGAGGTGGGGGAGATAAAAGAAGGCAGAAGAAATAAGAAACAAGAGAAAGAAAACAGAGATGACACCAAGAAGAGAATAGAACAGAGGAACAAGGAGCCTATTCTTACACATGGGGGCCTATGGCGCAGATGGTGCCAAAGAGGCTATAAATGGCTCCACCCCCCAGCTAGCCACCTCTAACGACATATCCCGGTCCTGCCAGATCAAGTGGCCCCTCCCACCAACCTACGGGGCCCTTCATTTAGTTTGTATTTTTTAATCTTGCCAATATATTTTTATATACCTCTTTTTCGTTATTTTATATAGCTCCACAACATTTCTAATTATGTGGCTATATATAAACCAAATTAATATTAGTAACTATTTCACAATAATATGAAAGTCCATGTAGTGGTTTGTTAATAAATGTAGGTCTTATCTTAAAGGCTATAGACAGAGCACACTAACTGATAAGTAATTAACAGGACTCACAGAATATGTGACCCCAACGTCTCCAAAATGAACACTGTAGTTACAGTAAACATAATATAGAAGCAATGAGAAGTAGTGTTTTTTTAATCAATTTCATAGATCTGCTATGTTTGAAGTTACCATGTCTGCTTTCAGTCTAAAATCTAGAATTTCACTTATTCTTCTAGGTGTCTAATGTCGATAGAAACTAAGTCAAAATGTCTGATGAAATTAAAGAAAAATTGAGTAAAAGATAATAGACCATGTTTTAAATTCTAAAAACATTGTGCTTTTTTATCAATTCAAGAGCACAGTATATGTATGACACTTCAGTGGTACTTCAATGTTTTTTTGTGTGTAGCAAAATGGTAATGGTGTGATAGAGTTGAATGGGAGTGCTTTGTGAGGAAAGAAAGAGAGGTACTTAGCTTACCCAGTATTCTAGCCAATAAAACATATATAATGGATACATTATTCAGTGCTAGTCTATGTTGGGTGGGTTCAGTAACTATATTCATGTCTCTTTTTACAAAGGCTAGCTGCCCATACTTGTCCTGTAATCACTTACAGGCAGTCATAAATCCATATTACATGTCAAATTGGTGCTTGGAGTCTGGAAGAAAGCAATCAATTTAAAATAACAGACTCCCAACTTAGAATTAACAGCTCCAAATATGGACAAGATGACGTTCATCTCTCAGAACCATCCTACCAGTTATGAAGTTAGAAGGTAAGATTATGATTAATTGTTGTTTTAATTGTAGAGCCTCACTTCTGGAACAGTTCTCTGATTATATTGTAGATATGGTTTCACCATGGAGATTTGAAGTTGTATTAAAATGACACAGAAAAAACACATTTGTATCTTGCTTTTAAAAAGACATGTTTTGCACAATATGAGACATTATAAAATGTTTTTTGTGAAAACTTTAATCTGATATTTTAAATGTTAATTAAAATGAGAAAAGAAACACAAGAGTAAGAAGTGCTTGCACCTGCCATGAATGACATGTTGATTGATACAAACTGGAAAGAAACTTTGGGAGGAGATGGCAACATCAGCTAGTGTTTTATTCTCAGATTTGCACACATGAATTTGGTATAGAAGACAGAATTGTTCTTCTACATGGGGTTAAATGTATCTTCCATGTTTTGCATTTGCCCCCCTAATCTCCCTCTCATCCGCAACCATGGAACACTACACAAATACGCTACATACAGAGGTGCTCCTGCTGCAGAACGACTATGAAGGAAATCTACTACCTCAGTAGGCTTTCTCCATTACAAGTTTATTTTGTACTCCTACTTCTCTGTCCTCAATCTTGTCAAACAGTACGACTTCTCATCGTTAATATCAAATCTGTCCTTCCTCTGAACATGTTTGTTTGCCACATTCCATACTGTTCTCTGCCCATTCTCATCTCCTGATCCTTCCCGTCTCACAGCTCCAGACTTTTACAGCCACTTTAAAAATAAAATTTAAAACATCTGAAACAAACTCTCCTCTCAACGTGGTTCTAATATACCAACAGCCTTTACCCGTCCTCAATTCAACATCCATTATGGACTCTTTTGACCCGGTAATTGAGGATGAAGTCTCTACTCTGCTATCATCCTGTCACCTATTCCATCACCACTTATCATTACCTTCTCTACCACACTTATCCCAGCTCTCGCACATATATTCAAATCCCATCTTAACCCTTTCTAATCTGGCTACCAACCCCAACACCCCACAGAGACAGCTCTCACAAAGGTCACTAATAGTTTGCTCACCGCCAAGTCAAAGTCACTTTTCTAATCTAATTCTCCACGATTTTTCTGCTGCCTGACACATTTGACCTTCCTTGTCTTATCCAAATTCTCCGCTATCTTGGCATTCATGACACTGCTCTCTCATGCCTAGAAGATTGAACATTTTAGTGTCTCCTCATCTATTTCTGCCTCGCCCTCTGACTGTTGGTGTACCCAAAAGTTCAGTCCTCCTTTTCTCCATCTACACATCCTCCCTTGAAACCCTAATAAAATATTTGGGATTTCAGTATCATCTATTTGCAGCTGACACTAAAATCTACCTGTTCGCACCAGATCTATCCCCCTCTCTTCTAGCACGAGTTGCCAACTGCCTCTCAAGCATAACATCTTGTATGTCTGCCCGTCAACTCAAATTCAACATGTCAAAAAGGAGCTCCTAATCTTTCCACCGTCTATTACAGCTTCCACTCCTCAAATATCTCTCACTGATGACAATGCTATCAAACCTCCAACCTCACAGGCCCATTGTCTTGGGGTTCTATTGGTTCCTGCTCTAACTTCACTCCTCACATACAATCAATCACAAAATCTTGTCATTATCACGTAAAAAACCCCTCCAAAATATGTCACTATCTTACACAAGACAGAACTAAAATTAGTATTTTCTCTGACCTGGAAAAGGGAGGTCCGCTCTTGAAAGCTCATCATAAAAACTATGTTTGTCCAATAAAAAAAGGTATCACTTTATATTGCAATACTCGGATTATTCATATATATATATATATATATATATATATATATATATATATACATATATACATATATATATATATATATACATATATATATATATATATATATATACATAGAGTCAAAGACATAGAGCCACATTCAATTCCAAGCCTGCAACTCAATAGCAGACAGCCAAATGTCTGCAGGTGTGTTGCGGGCTCCCGTTCGTCTCCGATTGCGATGCTATTCAATTGAGCAAGGGCCCAAATTACGAGCCAAAGCCTCAAGCCATCTCTACATCACACACACTACACATGTTCATGATGACCAACAAGGACACTGACATGTCAGCTCCATGGAATTAACGAGGGATAGATGGATGGGTCATTAAATCCATGAAACTGATAAATCACTGTCATTCCTGGGCACAACAACAGTAATCAACCAATAGACATGAATCAGACATGACTGTTGTTAGCTTTAATGTAGACTAATACCGCTATGGCGGTGGACTTGCAAACTCTCACAATGGCATATTAACGACAGCCAGCATTGATATATGCACTAGTGAAGCTTGTGATCCTGACCTCCATAGCAGTTTGAAAACAGATCAGAGGGTCTGATGTAAGTAACAGTGAATCTGGCTGCTGACCTTTGTGTCCTCTCCATATTAATGGGTATTTTCCCATGCTGCCGATTAACCAGAGACCTAGCTAATAGTTAGTAATGCTTGCAGATAGGAATCAGGTGAGTTGGTATATTGGTACAGTATTTGGCACTGTACTGTACATGCATGGGGATTACTTTTTCTTATTCTCCTCCGCCTTTTTTTAATTGACCACTTTTTTCCTTTTTTTTTGTCACCACACTGTATGTGGGAAACTGGATTGGATTGCACAGTCCAGAGGTTGAATCATCTGTTTCATTGAGCAGATCTAGATGACTTGTAAGTGCTATGCACATTAATGGTTTCTTCAATTAAATGGACTGATTTGTGTTGATCCTTTTTTTCAGCAGATTCTGGTTGCAGTGGTGTAGTGGCGACATGTGACCCTGGTAGGTGCTATGCATCATGCTTATTCTAGACTATGACATTACCCCCTGTAGGTATCCCCTTTTTCCCACAAGCCTCTTGCTCTCCTGGGATCCGCCCACACCACACCCATAATGTTAATGCACAGTCTTGTCCATTTCTGATTGTGCTCTGTGTATAAAATAAAGCTTTTTTATACCATTTTAACAGTGTCAGTGTGTTTTCAATAGTTGGGGTTATGGGACATCCACATACATCACATTTGTGTTACATTCCTCTATATGTAAACTAATGAGCCCTAGTTACTATGCAAGAGATCAAAACATATAACAATAATAATAGTCATAACAGCATTAGATCACATATATAGTTGTGAGCAGGCGAGCCAGCTAGAGCCGTTGCTCATGCTTGCGGGCTCGCACAGCGAGCCGCGACCCTCGCCAAGCGAGGGCCGCAGTTGCTGGCAAGGAGCGCCTGCGTCACTCGCAAACTTTACGTCGTAACGCAAAAAACATACAAGACACGTTACCACACATTACGACCTCGCAAAAATCGTCCGCAACCCGCGAACATGAAAAAATTAAAAACACAATAAATACACACAACACATACATAAAAAGCTTACCTACAGCAAGAGGGAGCATCCAGGACCTCACAAAAGCAAGTTACACCTTCATTTAACTCAAAATAAAACAGTTTAGACACTAAAAAATTCTCTAAGCGAGAGAAAAAATGGCCGCTGAACCAAACGAAAACTAGGCTACAGCACTCTAAAAACGCAAAACAAAACAAGAAACACGCAAAACACCACAAAAGACCTACGGATATTCCGGTAAGACACATACCACACATTACTCGCCATTTTAGAACAATGCGGAAGTACACAACTACGCTAGAGCGGTTTGGTCTCGCGCATGCACACTATTACACTGCACACATTCATCACACTTACAAGCAGCTCCACACCACTGATGCTTCAGCAACATCAAAACAGATTGTCAGCTCTTCAACAGAATGCTTCCTGCATATATTACTTCAAAATAGGTAAAGTATATTCATTTATTAATGTATTATTTAGTTCATTATTATACACCAAACAGCATTAGCTCACTTACAATTTTATTGCCGTCATTTTTTGACGGGCAATTCGCTAGTATATAATAATATACTGTATATCATATATAATCAAAATAAAGGGTTAATACACATGCGAGGTACAAATTAGTGATACTGTGGAGTATCAACATTCCCCCGAGGGCCTGCTAACAATATGACAGGTGATACTGGAGTGGGTTGCCAGTTCCTTCTCTAGTGGACTGTGATTTGTCTGACTTCCCTGCTATGGCATGCCCACCTACAGTGGCCCTACATGGTATAGCTCACAGCTTCATTTAGGTACACAAGCCTCTTCAACACCACCACTTAGCAATCCAGAAGGGACCAGGGGAACATACACCACACTAATGTAAATTTATGAACAGCAAAACATAACGGGAGGTCACCAAACGGGAATGGGTATACATCTTGGCAAATGCCCACTAGCAATGGCGTGGGACTTTCCAGGATGGGCGTAACGCAGATGGAGGTGAGTTGGCTATCACTCCACGTGCCACTGCACAGCCTCCATGTGTGTTTGCGTCCCTTCCTGGTGGGTTAGAGTAGATTAGTGTGGTGTATATTCCCCTGGTCCCCTTCTGGATTGCTAAGTGGTGGTGCTGAGTGGGCTTGTGTAGCTGAATGAAGCTGTGAGCTATACCATGTAGGGCCACTGTAGGTGGGCAAATCATATCAGAGAGGTCAGATAAATCATAGTCCACTAGAGAAGTAACTGGCAACCCACTCCAGTATCTTTGGCATGCAAACTTTGTGGATACGCACAGACAGACACATTAGTAGGTGTGAGGGACAGAACAACCATATGTGAAATGTTCCCCTGGTACTTGATATATGCCATGTGGTGGTGTAATTTGGCCACTATTTGTTTTCCCAATGTAGATGTGATGAGTGAGATGTATATCAGATGATCTTTGTATTTTTAGGGTCTACATAAGAGCGTCTGGGTGTGTGAAAGGGTTACTATGTCAGCCATTTGCATGCATTTGTGTTGCAACTTAATGAGGTAGTGTGTCTTTAATAGCTTTCAGCATGTTGAAGCATGCCTTTTCATATTGGCATAAGCATGACCATTACAACCTATGAGGAAAGTAACATTTTATTTTTTGCAATATTTGATATTTGGGAGTCGTTGTGCATGTAATTGTAATGCCTTCCATTGCTTTCCCCATTTTAAAGTGTATTGGTGTCTTTATATTGTCATTTGCAGTGTTACAAACTAGTCTGTAAACCCTTTGCGGGTCCTATTGGAACATGTAAGCTTTGGGCTAACCTTTTGCGTTGACCAATTTTGGCAACTGAATAGCGATTAGTGATGTTAGCGATCGGAAGTCTTGCGGCTTTGACAGATCAAACGCTTCGGGAGGCCGTTCGGAGCCCGCAAAAAGACGCCAATTGAATAGCATAAAAACTTGCGACCTAACTTACGGGCTACCGGATCACCCAAAACCTCAAATGAATGTGGCCCATAGTGCTCCATAGCGCTGGCCAAATCTGGTAATGCATGATTAAGTTTAATTTTGCTATTTTTTGTGTCCCCTATTAATTTAATCTGGGAGGGATTTGTCCCTCCCCCCCCCCCCCCAATTCCTACGCACCTGTTTGGAAGCATCATGTGGAATTAAGAGTAAATGTGGTGATGATGTAGAAAGGGGTCCAGGTACTAATTCTGACCCAGGTCCTGCTATTGATTACCCCCTGCTTTATAATCTACTCCCCCTTTTTGAATCACCTTCTTTGGTCTTTGCATCTTTGCTAGGGATATTTGCTCTGTGCTTGGCAACGATAATTTCCCGGTTTTAATTCATGTAATGTGCTCCTTCGTTTTACTGTTAGTGTTCATTCACTTTAGTACATTTTGGCATTTTTCGTGTTTTGTTGCCTCACAACCTGGAATTAACATGGGTTGTTTGAGGATTTACATCATTTAATTTACAGAGCATGCCCACAACTTTGAAGATGTTTTTTATTTTTATTATTGTGAAGCAAACAACAAATAGGGCAAAATAACAGAAAAAGTCAATCTGCATAACTATTCACCCCCCTAATGTCAATACTTTGTAGACTCACCTTTTGCGGCAATCACAGTTCCAAGTCGCTTTGGATAAGTCTCTATGAGCTTGCCACATCTTACCACTGGGATTTTTGCCCATTCCTCCTTGCAAAACTGCTCCAGCTCCTTCAAGTTGGATGGTTTGCGCTTGTGAACAGCAACCTTTAAGTCTGACCACAGATTTTCTATTGGATTGAGGTCTGGGCTTTGACTAGGCCAATCCAACACATTTACATGTTTCCCCTTAAACAACTCAAGTGTTGCTTTAGCAGTGTGTTTGCTGGAAGATGAACCTCCGGCCCAGCCTCAAATCACACACAGAGTGGTACAGGTTTTCCTCAAGAATATTCCTGTATTTAGCACCATCCATTTTTCCCTCAACTCTGACCAGTTTCCTAGTCCCGGCTGCTGAAAAACATCCCCACGGTATGATGCTGCCACCACCATGTTTCACTGTGGGGATGGTGTTCATTGGGTGATGGGATGTGGTTTGCGCCAGACATAGCGTTTTCTTTGATGGCCAAAAAGTTAAGTTTTAGTCTCATCAGACCAGAGGACCTTCCTCCATACATTTTGGGAGTCTCCCACATGCCTTTTCGCAAACTCAAAATGTACCATTTTGTTTTTTGCTAAAAGTAATGGCTTTCTTCTGGCCACTCTGCCATAAAGCCCAACTCTATGGAGCGTACGGCTTATTGTCTTCCTATGTACAGATACTCCAGTCTCTGCTGTGGAACTCTGCAGCGCCTCCTACCGTAGGTCTCTGTGCTGCCTCTCTGATTAATGCCCTCCTTGCCTGGTCCGTGAGTTTTGGAGGGATGTCGTCTCTTGGCAGGTTTGACGTTGTGCCATGTTCTTTCCATTTGGTTAGGATAGATTTGATGGTGCTCCTGGGGATCATCAAATATTCTGATAATTTTTATAACCTAACCCTGACTTGTACTTCTCAACAACATCCCTTACTTGATTGGAGAGTTCCTTGGTCTGCATGGCAGTGTTTGGTTAGTGGTGTCTCTTGCTTAGGTGTTGCAGCCTCTGGAGCCTTTCAAAAAAAGGTGTGTATATGTAATGACAGATCATGTGACACTTAGATTGCACACAGGTGGACATCCTTTCACTCATTATGTGACTTCTGAAGGTAATTGGTTGCACCACAGCTTTTTATGGGCTTCATAACAAAGAGGGTGAATAGATACGCACATGCCAATTTTTTATATTTCTAAAAAATTGTTTTATGTATATATTTTTCTCATTTCACTTCACCAACTTAGACTATTGTGTTCTGATTCATCACATAACATTCAGATTAACAAAATATTGAACTTAAGGCTGTAATGTAACAAAATAAGTCAAGGGGGTGAATACTTTTGCAAGGCACTGTATTTATGTGTGTGTGCCTTGAATATGGTTTATCTATTATTACATCCCTTTTCGTGGGAGGATCTTTTGTGCTGAATGACAGCCAAAATGTAGTATATTTTAAGCTATTTTTTTTATTACAAAATTAAAATTTTAATACATTTTGCTGCTTTAACATTCTTTCATAATTCAGACCTTTGATGTGGCCTTTTAAAGGTATTCTGCAAAACAGTGTCTCTATTTAGGTATCTGTGCCATGCAGTAATTCAGGTTATTTTGCAAAAACATCTGTACTTATTTATTTTGTGGTGACTTTAAAATTGTATATTTCACCAAACTGCTTAGATTGAGGAGCTTCATAAGAAAGAGCAGGAGATGGAGAATAAAATGGAATCTGTTATCCTGGTATGTAATGTGTATACAGAAAAATATACATTCATGAATATGTTCCACGACACAGTGTATCTTGTTACGATAGGGTGAATAATACGGTCACATCTTTATAAATGTACAATGAATGTGGATCAGTTATTAAGAGTGCAATATCTGACTTATTTCTGCACTTTGTTCATTTTTTGGATGAAAAAAATGTGATAAAATAAATACTCTACCTTGCAGATTCAAAACACAGAAAAAAATTATAGCATGCGTATTGGAGAAGGTTTCATTGGTTAAGAGCTGCAAACATGTATATTTAAGTAAGGGATTGTATAGCAAAAAAACATAACAAAAAAAACGCTGTCGTTTAGAAATGTCATGTGAAGAAAGTAACTAACATTAGCAACTGTGTAAGCAATGAGCCTAAATGTGTACACTGAATAGTAAGGATTACAGGAATGTCATCCCTTAGACACAGGCATACAGCCTCATTAAATTTGGGCTACGTGTTGGCACATAGCCTGTAACGTAGAAAGTAGGACTTACGGCTGTTAAATTAGCCCAGTAAACGTCCCCGCAGACGACTTGCGGGGTAAACAGCAAGACGACCGAAAAATGCCTACGGGACGTGAACGTGTAACTTCGCATTCCGCAAATCCCTTGATCTGTCAAGCCCGTAACCGCTACAATTCCAATCATGCTATTAAATTGCAACGACGTCACCCGCGAGCTAGCCTGTAACACGTGTGATGGTGTGTGACCAGAGGGCAGTAGAGAGCCCTTCGAGACTTCTCCCCAGGAGTGAGATGGATAAGAAGATCCTTAAAAAGTTTGGCTGTGGCTACAATCAAGCCTGGCTGCTGTCTCCAGGTGGAGAGCTGTTTGACAGAGCTGGAGAGTTGTGGAAATGTGCAGGGCCGATGTCAGAGGCCGCACTGAAAACTAATGGACTAAAGCCAGAAGCTTTGAAGAGCAAGCATGCAGATAAGAGGAGCAGAAAGTCCCTGAAGGTTGATGACCAATGGAGGGATCTGCTTTGGAAAGAGAGGCCGGAGATACAGAGCCTAAGAGAGAGGTGAGAGGGAAAGACACTTCTGCTACCTATGTTTGGACTGTATGTTTGCACTTCTATGTAAGATAGTAAGGGAACTACAGTTTAGTTATGCAGGGCTTCAAGGAGAAGCTAGGGTTTATTTTTTGTTGTATGCTGACAAATAAACAGCACAAATCTGCTAAACATTTAAAGGGCTCCTGCTTTCTCCATTTTGGTGCTGGATATTAGGGCACGGATCCTGAGAGTGACAGTGAATCTGTCACACACGCAAATGGAGCCCAAAGTCCTACAAGTGCTGGAGAGGACCCGCAAGGGGGTAAAGACCAATACGTACCTCATAAATGCAAATAAAAACGCAATACTGTACTTTTATTAAAAGGGAAAGTGATGTTAAGTCTTAGAATTAATAGCACATCATTCTCAGGCTCGCAAATCGGCCCCGAAAAATACTTTATTTCATGTTTAATTTCTGTGTTATATCGATCTCAGCAATCAATGGGTTAATACATATACATTCTAATTTAATAGCAACGTAACTCAAATTTCAAGTTCGCAGCCGTTGCAAACTTCAAGTTGGAATTACGGTCTCCGAATTTAATGAGGGTGATAATTTAGCAGAATTAAGGTCTTTTAATGCTCAAGTTTGTTTTTTTGCTCATGGTTTTCATAATAACAGAATTTATTTAGATTTAGCGTTGACATGTTTATAATCCTTCCTGTTTGTATTGCTTTATGCTCGTGGCCTACTCTGTTCCTATAATGTTAGTTTGAATGTCAGAAACATATGAAGTTTTTCCTACTTCAGTGGTCATTACATTAGGATCTTGTCCATAATGCCTTCTATAGGTCCAATAACCCTCTATATTTGAATGGACTGGGTGAATTAAGTTGCAGAGAACACAGTATATTTATAAGCAAATTTAAAACAAATAAATGGGCTCTCTTAAATGTCTACTGAAATACTACTCATGTTGTAGATTCCATTCTGATTAGTCACTCACCAGGACTGAAAAATAACAAAACTGTCACATATTGATCTGTGCTGAACCAAATGTCTTATTTATGTCTGTACCCTATCTGCTTGCTCATTCGCACTGTTACAGGGAAACAGCATATACTAGTCCGAATACTCTCATGATATTCTCTCTTCATATAAACTCTTATATGAAGGTTGTGCTAGGTAGTGAGTCAAAAAGGATAACAATTTAAATCACATGTGAGTTCTAGTGCAAGAACATACCTTTGTCTTAAAGGAACTTGGTCTGTAAGTCATCATAAAATTGTATCATAAAATTATCTATACTTGTTTTGTCACACTTTAAAAAAAATAGGGCTTCTTCAAAGGCCCAGTACATAATTAATTATTCTTTTTCCTTGATTTCCCATTGCATATGTATATCTCCTTCATCCCCTGCTTGGACAATATTCCTCTTTTCTTAAATAGATTTCAGAATGTAAATTGAACTTGTGGTGCCATCTAGTGGTTATAGTAGAGTATTTCTGTATGATTATATTGTAGATTACATAAACTGACCATACATACTATGGCCCCTATTCAGTTTAGCAATTGTTAGTTACTGGAGCCCTTAATGAAGTTAACTAATTGGCTATTCAATTGGCATCTATTAGCTACCCGCAAATCGTGGGTTACAGTCTGAAAATCCCTGCGGTTGTCAAAAACTCCGACCCAGCTAAGCCTTTGATCTTTCAAGCCTGTGTTACAATCGCATATCGCTATTTAATTGCTACAATTCCTCAAGCCCGCAAATGTTTCCACACCCGTAAATGTCAAATATAGAAGAACATCCTACGAGTATCAGATAGGACTCGCAAGGGGGTTAAACAAATGATTGTAGCACTGTATGTGCAAATAAAAAAGTAATACTGCACTTTAAAAGACTGGGAAATGTTTAATTTCCGTGTTTTATGAATCTCTGGAATCATCAATACATATCAGGCCACCCACATGGACTAGAACAGTATCGTCATTAATTTTTATTATTTTGTACATTGCCGGATTGCAAGTCTGATCGCATATTGGACCTCTAAACCCTAATTGATTGAATTTTAACCTCCATGTTTTACTAACGTCATGATGACGGTCTCATTTACGCTTGTCTGTTTCTAAATTGGTAGTTATGGCCTTGCTTTATTGATCATGAAATGCTACTTATGGGTGCATGGTTTACGATTTAGGCTTACGGCCAGGTAACTGAGGGCTTGAATAATATATTCACTATGTAACTGTTGCAATTGAATAGGGGCCCATGAGTAGTGTCTGGTCAGAGTCTCTCTCCAGCCACATGTCACAGTTGCCAGAACCAACCCCATACAAGGGAGTAACTGCAGCCTGTGAGTGGGCTATGGCTCTGTACCCTTATCCATGGCTATGGTCTGAAGGCGGCCTGAGAGCAGGAAACATACTGCAAAATGTATTACCATGTTAAATGGGCTAGAGGCGAAAAGTTGGTATGTTTTTATACTTATTTACATGTACAAACTTAAAATCTGCACTGCTAATTTTTTTGGGGGAAAATAGGTTTTCTTACCTGCTTGAGAAATGTAAGTTTACTCCTTGATGGATATTTGTTAAAAAGACAGTAAAATCACTAATACTATTTTCAATATTATTAAAACATGTTTTTGTATAAAAAAATAAGTCTTATATTCTTAAATAGTTCCCCTGTAACACAGTCATACTTACAGTGCCTTGCAAAAGTATTCACCCCCCCCCCCTTGACTTTTTATCTATTTTGTTACATTACAGCCTTAAATTCAATGTTTTGTTAATCTGAATTTTATGTGATAGATCAGAACACAATAGTCTAAATTGGTGATGTGAAATGAGAAAAATATATACATAAAACTATTTTTTAGAAATAGAAAACAGAAAATTTGCATGTGCGTATGTATTCACCCCCTTTGTTATGAAGCCGATAAAAAGCTCTGGTGCAACCAAATACCTTCAGAAGTAACATATTTAGTGAAATAATGTCCACCTGTGTGCAATCTAAGTGTCACATTATCTGTCATTACATATACACACCTTTTTTGAAAGGCCCCAGAGGCTGAAACACCAAAGCAAGAGGCACCACTAACCAAACACTGCCATGAAGACCAAGGAACTCTCCAAACAAGTAAGGGACAATGTTGTTGAGAGGTACAAGTCAGGGTTAAGTTATAAAAAAATATCCAAATCTTTGATGATCCCCAAATGGCAAGAACATGGCACAACAGCAAACCTGCCAAGAGATGGCCGCCCACCAAAACTCATGGACATGGCAAGGAGGGCATTAATCAGAGAGGCAGCACAGAGACCGAAGGTAACCCTGGAGGAGC
This sequence comes from Discoglossus pictus, assembly GCA_027410445.1. Classification (NCBI taxonomy): domain Eukaryota; kingdom Metazoa; phylum Chordata; class Amphibia; order Anura; family Alytidae; genus Discoglossus; species Discoglossus pictus. Next base: position 322,394,669 of record CM050163.1, read on the forward strand.
TGCAGAGTTCCACAACAGAGACTGGAGTATCTGTACATAGGACGACAATAAGCCGTACGCTCCATAGAGTTGGGCTTTATGGCAGAGTGGCCAGAAGAAAGCCATTACTTTCAGCAAAAAACAAAATGGCACATTTTGAGTTTGCGAAAAGGCATGTGGGAAACTCCCAAAATGTATGGAGGAAGGTGCTCTGGTCTGACGAGACGAAAATTTAACTTTTCGGCATTCAAAGAAAACGCTTTGTCTAGCGCAAACCCACCACATCACATCACCCAAAGAACACCATCCCATGAAACATGGTGGTGGCAGTATCATGCTGTGGGGATGTTTTTTAGCAGCTGGGACTGGGAAACTGGTTAGAGTTGAGGGAAAGATGGATGGTGCTAAATACAGGAATATTCTTGAGGAAAACCTGTACCACTCTGTGCGTGATTTGAGGCTAGGCCGGAGGTTCACCTTCCAGCAAACACACTGCTAAAGCAACACTTGAGTTGTTTAAGGGGAAACATGTAAATGTGTTGGAATGGCCTAGTCAAAGCCCAGACCTCAGTCCAATAGAAAATCTGTGGTCAGACTTAAAGATTACTGTTCACAAGCACAATCCATTCAACTTGAAGGAGCTGGTGCAGTTTTACAAGGAGGAATCGGCAAAAATTCCAGTGGTAAAATGTGGCAAGCTCATAGAGACTTATCCGAAGCGACTTGGAACTGTGATTGCCGCAAAATGTGGCTCTACAAAGTATTGACTTTAGGGGGGTGAATAGTTATGCACGTAGATTTTTTCTGTTATTTTGTCCTATTTGTTGTTTGCGTCACAATAAAAAAAAAAAAAAAAAACACCTTCAAAGTTACTCAAACAATCCATGTTAATTCCAGGTTGTGAAGCAACAAAACATGAAAAAGGCCAAGGGGGGTGAATACTTTTGCAAGGCATTGTATACCTTAATCAAATTTTTTCTTAAATATTGGCTTAATTTTGCTCAATTGTTTAGAATCGGCAAACTTGTTAGATGAACAATTTTTTTTTGCCACCAGTGTTGTTGGATCAGTCAGACTGCCTTTCAAGGATGGAGGAGAGAGGTGCATTTCCTGCTTTTCCGCAAAACTTGATCAAAAGATAAATAAGATTTCTTAGCTTCAGATGTGTGATGTTTCATGCAATCAAAATCTTTTCTAAAGTATGCCAGATAATTCCTTTACAACTACAATGTCCCACTGATGCACCAATACAACATGTGTCATTCCTAGTGAAAATCTAGGGATGTTGGACACACATGCACAGATATATCTATTATACAGTGTTTATCTTAAATTTATCAATTATGTATATTTGTTATATGAGTCTAGTGTTCATTTTAGCATCAACAGAAAAATGTCAGTGGGCAGCTCTGTGGTGTTAATAGAATTCAGAGATGGATAAGGTGTTTTTCATTTTAAGGTTTACTTACATTCCAATTTGCATGAGCTAATGTCAAAATGTCTGAAGCGGGGGCTACAGGTGAACATTAATAACTTAATAGGATACATTAAAGGATCAGTGTAGTTCAAAAAGTGCCAGTGCTGCAGTAAATAGATCAAAATGTGCTTATATAGAACCAGTTTTGTGTCTGACTATTATAAACAGTGTTGTTGAAGTGCCTTATTTTCTTAATTTGCTATAAAAGTGTATTGTCTTCTTAATTGCCTATCTAAGATATCGATACAACTTACAATATACTCTTATCATTAGAGCCTGTTAATAGTGCTGAGTGGCTCATGGGTTGATTTCTAGGTATATATCCTAATGATTAGTATAACGCTGTGTCCATGAGACACAATACAGCACGCTTATCATGGAGATCGCGGTTAGGACGCCTCGCAATGACGTCACTAACCCGTGTCTCACGTTGCTGCGTCCAACCCGACGCACGTTTCTCAATTTCCTCAGGGGTTACCGCCATGACTTCTGGACATCCGTTTATAATCTCCCGTTATCATGGAGATCGTGTCTGCTATTTAAAAACAACTTATTATTGAGTTAAATGCATCTAATAAGTCTCATATTCATATTATGAAGTTGCAACTACCCCATTTACTATGACATCTTATATTCTATTGGATAAATATGATTTAAATTAAATGTATAGTAGTACACAATATTTTTGAATATTCAATTCTGAAACCTCTACATTCTCATATAATATTGCAATTTAGTATTCAATATTTGCTACATTTGTAATATCCTTTTTTTCTTTACTGATATTATTATATTATATACCAATCTTAAAGCAAAATTGACAACGTGTCATTTATTTACACATGTCCTGTATTGATATAGAAATGGGAGAATAGCATATTTTAAATCATCTTCTTTATTGATATCCTATATTTTGATGTCATTAAGTAAATTGGGCCTTGACTTTGGCGTCATATAGTCAACTTCATATTTGTTATTTTATAGAACAATTAAAAATTAATATATTAGTATATTAAATGTAAGGTGAAAAGGTAAAAACATAATTGAGGCCATATTATATTCTAGTTTTTAATCGATAAATCCATCTCGCCTCCATCTTTAGTAATTCATTATCTATATTGCCCCTTCTGATGTTTTTTTTAATGTGGTTAATGGCCATAAATGAAAGTACTTTAACATCCCCTTTGTGTTTAGTATTGACATGAACTGCCACTGGTGAATCATATTCTCTGTTTATACTATAGATGTGTTCTATAATTCTTCTTCTGAATTCTCTGTAGGTTTTACCTACGTATCTCATTCCATATTTGCAAGATATTAAATAGATAACTCTCTCAGTTTTACATGTTATAAGATAATTCACTAAATATGTCGGTGTCTTATTTTTAGAAGTGAATATCTTTGCTGGTTTTATAAATTGACAGGCCTTACAGGAGATTGGCATTTAAAACAGCCTTTTATCTCCTTCAGCCAAGTAGTATTTTTTGAAGTCTCCAGATGACTTTTAGATAGCATATCTTTTAAATTTGTAGATCTTCTACTTGTTGGTTGTGCATAGTCATTTAAGAATGGTCTAAGATCTTTATCATCTCTCAGTATTTGCCAGTGTTTGTTAAAGATCTTTTTTACATCAAACCACTTGTCATTATAAGTTCCAATACATCTAACGTTGTTGTCTCCATTAAGGGATTTTTCCATAAGTAGAGTTTCTCTACTAACATTTTTGGTTCTCCCGTAGCCCTTCTTTAATATCCTTTTATTATATGCAGGTCTTTTGCCTCTAATTAAAAATTTTGTTCATCAGAGCAGTTTCTTTTAATTCTCAAATATTGTCCAATTGGAATTTCAGAAATAAATGATTTTGGATGACTACTTTTGGCATGTAAAAGGCTATATGTTGCTGTCGGCTTCCTGTACGTATTAGTTGTTAGTTTGCCATCTTGTTTTTTGCAAATTTTTAAATCCAAAAAAGGTATAGATGTATCATTAATTTCTGAGGTCAGATAAAGACCCATATCATTGTTATTCAGTTTACTTAGGATGATTTTGATCAACATCTGCAGAATTTCATAAGTCCACATCCTTAGTGTAGTTTTCCATCTCATCATTAAACACTCCTTCCTCCCACCATCCCAGGTATAAATTTGCATATGTAGGGGCACATGCTGTCCCCATAGCTGTACCTTGGGTTTGGTGGTAATTGTTTTGCAAAAGAACAAAATAATTGTGCTTCAACACATATTCTAGTAATTCCTTTAAAAACGCATTGTGTTTGTCATAGAGGCTGCCTTTTTGTTTTTGCAAAAAATATTTTACAGCATGCAAGCAAGCCTCTATGATGTTGAATATTAGTATATAATGATTCTACATCCAATGATACTAATAGTGTTTTTATTTGTGGTTAAATCATTTATTTTCTTTAACACATCTCTCGTATATTTTACATATGATGTCAGAGATACCAAGTGTTCTTTCAAAATAGAATCCAGATATTTACTTGAATTTTCTGTTATACAATTTATACCAGATACTATTGGTCTACCTGGTGGATTGGATGGATCTTTTTTTTTTTAAGAACTATGCTTGATGTGCAAAATATTTTTATAAACATTTCTAGCTACTGCTATTCTCTAGGAAGTGCCTTGTTTGAGCACAAGGCAGAGCCTTGTAAACTAATATGATTTCCCTTAGTCCAAGGATTTCCACCAAGGATTATCTGAGGAGGCAGAGTGTATTCAGTAATATGTTGTTGTTTATAATGAGGTTCCTTTAATAATAAATATAAAATACACAACAGTGCAAAGTGTATATAAGGATATAATACCCCCCTCCCCCCCATATTGCACCACTCAGTGCCACAGTTTCTTTCTCTTTTAAGCAATATCACCCACACACACAGATTTTTTATACAGTAGTATTGTTATTATTATTCATCATGGATCCGACTTGCATAAAAATCTGACTTAAAAACGGTTTCAGGAACAGATCTTGTTCTTAACCCGGGGACCACCTGAATAGGTATGTTGAATATAAGAGAATGCATATACAAGATAAAAATAATAAAGCTTACTCTTTAATTCACTCCAATATATATACATGTGTGGCGGTATAATTTTATTAAAACATACCTTTTATTAACTCATTAAAATGACTTGTTAAAACAATTGTGGTTGTGTTAGATTAGATTTCTTTTATGTGATATCTGATATGAACACTATAAGCAAGCAAATCTGCCAGGGACCAGACACAGTGCATGTAAATAACATAATGTAAATAACTGGTACCATGTACTATCAGTAGGATGGGAGAACGCCATATTCATGGAACTACAGATCATTCACTTGGCATGCACCATGTACTATCAGTAGGATGGGAGAACGCCATATTCATGGAACTACAGATCATTCACTTGGCATGCACCATGTACTATCAGTAGGATGGGAGAACGCCAGATTCATGGAACTACAGATCATTCACTTGGCATGCACCATGTACTATCAGTAGGATGGGAGAATGCTCTGCAATTCCATGAATATGGCGATCACTTGGCATGCACCATGTACTATCAGTAGGATGAGAGAACACCATATTCATTGAACTACAGCTCATTCACTTGGCATGCACCATGTACTATCAGTAGGATGGGAGAACGCCAGATTCATAGAATTGCAGAGCAATCACTTGGCATGGACCATGTACTATCAGTAGGATGAGAGAACACCATATTCATTGAACTACAGCTCATTCACTTGGCATGCACCTTGTACTATCAGTAGGATGGGAAAATGCCAGATTCATAGAATTGCAGAGCAATCACTTGGCATGCACCATATACTATCAGTAGGGTGGGAGAACGCCAGATTCATGGAACTACAGAGCAATCACTTGGCATGCACCATGTACTAAAGGCAAGCCCAGGTGTAATTCTCTATAGTTGGGAATATGGAGCAATGAAATGAAAGGCAGAGAACACTGAGACAATACCTACTTGCCAATAGGATATTTATTTGTTTTGTTTTGCCCAAAGCGGATTATAGATTGAAATTGTAATCAATGCTTTGTCATGAGAGGTTTGTACCTAGGGAAATATCCACCTTTCAGAGAAGGAAGTGCTTTATCGGGGGTTATTTATGAATGGTATGGTGAAAAAGTGTATACCTAACACAATGTTTTACTGCATTTAATTATTATTTTTTTTTACCTTTACTTTGCAAATAATAATAAAAGTATGGTGGTATGGCAATTTATGTGATTTAAAGCAATACATTTGTGTTTCACCAGTAGCAGCAGAATACAAAATACAAAACTATTACCTTCTCTTGAAACACAGTCACAGCTTGTAATGTAAATCACACACAGAGAGATATTTTGTAGATTTTACTGTAATTCAGTCCTACCTGGCAAACACTACCAACTCACAGTAATCAATCACAGTTCTTAAGGGGGCATTTGAACTTTGTATGAATTTCTTTGTGTACCGTTTACTTTTCACCTAGGTCAATATGCTTTAAAAATATATATTATTAAACACAAATATAAAATGATGTCCTATATTTATAATATTCTAACTATGCTTAATAATGGGCCAAATACTTTTAGAAAATAAAAAATAAGCCCTCTACTTTGCTAACAAATGTACTGCAATGATGATAAACTGGGGGCAGCCATTGCTTTGTTTATCATCTTTCTATAAAAAGCTTGCAATATGAATAGAACCTTCCTGCTGCATAAAAGCATAAAGTTCCAGTGAAAGCATTTACACTAAAAAATGCCAAATTTCCAAAGTTACTTATCCTTTGCAGAAGATAAGCATACATGGCACCCAAGAAAGCATGAATCCATAAAATAGTTAATAAACCTTCTACCCATCATCAATTCTCAATACTTTCTCTTCAAAAAGTATACTGTAAATAAGGAACTTTAGAGGTTCTTTAAGGCTTACATACTTCAAGATCAAGAAGTCAATACAAATAGATTTGGGTTGGCAAGCTCAGGAATGGAGATCCACATACATAACAAGTATTTCTCAGCTGTGCACAGTTGAATCGACCATGGCCGACTTACCCATCCATGGATCTCCATGACTGACCGTGCCAAACCCTTCCATGGAGGATGACTTTATGTTCCACATGTTGAGAGGAGGGAAGATTGAATGGTATTGCTATAAACATACAAAAGAAAAGTTATTTTTCCTGTGACAGGACCCTTTTAAATAAATATTATACAGTTAATCTAACATTAAAGTTATGTGCCTCAATCTTAGGTTATACAAAATAGGAACAATATGTTAATGTTTGCAGACAAAATTGAGTGTTTACTTAGGAAAGAATATATTATCATAATGAGGAATGTGCCCTTTGTTATATACTTTTACATTTTCAGTGGTTGTATGTAGAATCTTTATCAGTCAGTTTCTGAGTTACATTGAAGCTAGACCTCTATTTGTGCATATCAGCACATTTGTGAGAAAATGGGCAGAGCCACCACCGGTTCAATGCACCAGGGCCCAGCTCTGGGAGGTCCCAGTGTGGTCTTTTATTATTGTTTTATATAAATATGAATATATATATATATATATATATATACAGTGGATATAAAAAGTCTACACACCCGTTAAAACGTCAGGTTTCTGTGCTGTAACAAAATGAGACAAAGATAAATCATTTCAGAACTTTTTCCACCTTTAATGTGACCTATAAACTGTACAACTCAATTGAAAAACAAACTGAAATCTTTTAGGTAGAGGGAAGAAAAAATATAAAAATAAAATAATATGGTTGCATAAGTATGCACACCCTTAAACTAATACTTTGTTGAAGCACCTTTTGATTTTATTACAGCACTCAGTCTTTTTGGGTATGAGTCTATCAGCACGGCACATTTTGACTTGCCAAGATTTGCCCACTCTTCTTTGCAAAAACACTCCAAATCTGTCAGATTGCGAGGGCATCTCCTGTGCACAGCCCTCTTCAGATCACCCCACAGATTTTCAATCGAATTCAGGTCTGGGCTCTGGCTGGGCCATTCTAAAACTTTAATCTTCTTCTGGTGAAGCCATTCCTTTGTTGATTTGGATGTATGCTTCGGATCGTTGTCATGCTGAAAGATTAAGTTCCTCTTCATGTTCAGCTTTCTAGCAGAAGCCTGAAGGTTTTGTGCCAATATTGACCGGTATTTGGAACTGTTCATAATTCCCTCTATCTTAACGAAGGCCCCAGTTCCAGCTGAAGAAAAACAGCCCCAAAGCATGATGCTGCCACCACCATGCTTCACTGTGGGTATGGTGTTCTTTAGGTGATGTGCAGTGTTGTTTTCGCGCCATACATATATTTTGGAATTATGGCCAAAAAGTTCAACCTTGGTTTCATCAGACCATAACACGTTTTCCAACTTGCTCTTGGGAGACTTCAGATGGGTTTTTGCAAAATGTAGCCTGGCTTGGATGTTTTTCTTCGTAAGAAAAGGCTTTCGTCTTGCCACTCTACCCCATAGCCCAGGCATATGAAGAATACAGGAGATTGTTGTCACATGTACCACACAGCCAGTACTTGCCAGATATTCCTGCAGCTCCTTTAATGTTGCTGTAGGCCTCTTGGTAGCCTCCCAGGCCAGTTTTCTTCTCGTCTTTTCATGAATTTTGGAGGGAGCTCCAGTTCTTGGTAATGTCACTGTTGTGCCATATTTTCTCCACTTGATGATGACTGTCTTCACTGTGTTCCATGGTATATCTAATGCCTTGGAAATTCTTTTGTATCCTTCTCCTGACTGATACCTTTTAACAATAAGAGCTCTCTGATGCTTTGGAAGCTCTCTGTGGACCATGGGATGCGACTAAGAAAATTTCAGGAGAGACCAAGTAGAGCAGCTGAAATGTATTTGGGGTTAATCAGAGGCACTTTAAATGATGGCAGGTGTATGCTGATTCCTATTTAACATGATTTGGAATGTGATTGCTTAATTCTGAACACAGCTACATCCCCAGTTATAAGAAGGTGTGCAGACTTATGCAACCACATTATTTTTATATCAACTGTATATATATATATATATATATATATATATATATATATACACATACATATACACACACACACATATACCTACATACATACAGTGCCTTGCAAAAGTAAAGTAAAGTATTCACCCCACTTGGCATTTTTCGGGTTTTGTTGCTTTTATCCTAGCCTAACAAAAAAGGGAATCTGACACCAGTATACAATACATTTTTAAATCTCTGTTAGACCATTTGAAATCATAAGAAGAAGAAAAAACGACCCGTTAAAAATATATATAATTTATCTGTGGGTCTGAAGTAAACAGATATAAGTGACTAGTTATTTGCAATATTATTTATTAATTTTGTTCTTCTCAAAACATAATTTAGACTTCTGAGTGAGATGAGCTATCTAAGTAGATTCCATAAATCATAAGAATCTAATAAATCACTATATCATGAGTCACTGTTTCTCAGTAATTTCTCTTTTGTTCTTTTGAAATTTTTAAGAGAGGAATATGAGTCTCCTATTATTAATTATATTGTTCATAAGTCATTATTCATCTTAAAGTTTTACTGAGACTTTTAAGAAAGGAATGAGATTTCCTTGTCATCAATGATAGTGTTCTTATATTGCAGATAAATACAATCCAAAATGATGGTGCTATATAGCTCAAAAATATATTGGGATATCATTTCTTAATTAAACAACATTATATATTTTTCTCAAATTGAAACAAAGTTGCAATAACATCTAAGACTTATTTTCTCTAACAGCTTCACTTCATTTTAATTACCAGATGTCAGCCACAGCATAAACAGATTTAGTGAAGTTGTTTATATTATGACCGATATCTTTTAGTTACCATTTACAGTTATCTGCTAATTATAATAAACTGTTAAAAAAAAAAAAAAAAAAATAGGCCTGTGAAAAGTTTTAAAACCATGCAGTTGGAATATGGGCTTCAGGAATTTTGCGACTATGACTATCTTCAGGTGAACAGTTACATAAATAATCTGAAGTGTAGAGCTGATTATTTTTGAGATTATAATCATTGTGCTAAACTGATTCAGGATTATTCTAAAGGAAAATTAGCAATGTCTAGTACTTATAGTATAGTTCAATATCAGAGCCGGCAGCAGTAAGAGAATGAGATATCTCAGAAATGGGATAAGATTCTCCTTGAGATCAAGGATAGGCAGATAATAGGACATGTACTTTATCAGTTTGCAACTTCTGGAGAATGGTGGGTGTGACAGATCCATCTATATGGACTGATATTGCTGGTTCGTCCGTTTTGCCTCCGTCCATGAAATAATATATATGGATGTATATTATATTATGTTGTACACATTGCAACATACATATTGCAATATGAGAAGGGCACCCAGCTGGCCACAAAGGCTAATCACTTAAGTACACACACTTAAGTGATAGCAGCCAGGAACAATAAGTTCCTAACAGACAGAGAGGCCCCTTAACCCCATGAAATCTACAGGTTGTCCCACTCACAAAATCAAGGCAAAAGTTCAGGCTCAGAGAGATGTTACTCTCTCCACCGCCAGAGGTAGAACGAGCAGTTAGCCATGCCTAGGGGGTGGCTCCTGGGGGAGGGGACTCCTGGTTCCCACGCCTTAACGCTGTCTGATTGGCCAGAGGTAATTAGGGGTTGACCAAAGGTTGTCACTGCCCCTATTGTTTATGTAAAGTGTTTAAAAATGTGTTTTTTTTCAATAAATATGAATTCACTTTTTGACCCGTGGTCTCGTTCTTGGGGGTGTCGTAATAACTGGTGGCAAGTGACGGGATGACCCTCATCGCCCAGAGAGACAACTACATCCAAGATTTATGGTAATACAATACCAAAGACTGAAAAGAGCTACCCTTAAAGACCTACTATAACAAAGAGGCAGACAAGCCAGTAATCTCAGGAAAAGGGAGATTATTGCAATGCTAAACGAAATGGATGAAGGAACCAATGGGCCTAGCACAGCTGACAGAACCTCGAAGAGGCAAGCTTTGACCGGGCGGTAAGAATCAGGCTGGCTCATTATGGTCCCATCCCGTCTCCAGAGATCATCAGCCGGGTCATGGACGCTGTGGATGCCAACCTGCTACACCAAAACGGTGCTGCAGCAGCTCCCGTTCTAGCAACCCCGGTGGAGAAAAGGAAGGTACCGTTTGCAGCTTTTAAATCCTTCCTGGAAACAGAAGGGGAGATTGATGGGTACCTTGCTGATTTTGAGCGGCAATGTGCGCTACACAAGGTACCCGCAGAAGACTGGGTTACTATATTGTCCGGAAAGTTATCCGGCCGGGCCAGTGACGCTTTTCGGGCCATTCCTGATGAGGAAATTGGGGATTATGTGTCTGTAAAGGAAGCTTTGCTCTCCAGGTATGCTGTTACACCGGAGGCATACCGGAAGCGGTTCAGAGACACTGCCAAACTAACTGGGGATTCCTACGTCGAATGTGCATGTAAAATACACCGCACAGCCGCTAACTGGATGGAAGGGTGTCAAGCCGTATCTGGGGAAGAGGTACTGGAGATGTTCCTGCTGGAACATTGTTTTGAGAAATTATCCCCAGGCATCAGAGAGTGGGTAAGAGACCGCAAACCCTCCACCCTGCATGAAGCAGCCCGCCTGGCCGATGAGTACACGGATGCCTGTAAATTGGACAGTGCTATTGTTAAGATTCCTGCCAGAGTGGAGTACGGACCAGCAGTACCCCCGCCAGCTAATCACTACCCTCAGCCGCCCCGGTTTAATTCACGGGACTACTCACAGCCCATCCGGTGTTTTGGGTGCAAGCAGCTGGGGCACAAACAACTTGAGTGCTCACTGAATAACGCTTACCAGGCCCAGTCCTGGAGGAGACCTACTAGCGGTACCAGCGCAACCCTCAGCCGCCCCGGTTTAATTCACGGGACTACTCACAGCCCATCCGGTGTTTTCGGTGCAAGCAGCTGGGGCACAAGCGGCTGGAGTGCCCGCTGAATAACGCTAACCAGGCCCAGTCTTGGAGGAGACGCACCAGGGGAAACCAGCGCAACCCTCTGCCTGCTGCCCACTGCGTAGAGGAGGAGGAATGTTGGGGCATCCTGCACAAGGCAGACCCCGTCCAAGCTGCCCATCGGGATAACCGACAACAACACCGGCAACTCGTCAAAGTAAACGGGAAGGAGGTCAGTGGTCTGCGGGATACCGGTGCAACCATGACATTGCTCCAAAAGCACTTGGTGTCTGAGAACCAACACACCGGAGACACTGTGGCTGTGAGAGTAGCCGGAGGCGCTGTGTTCCGACTATCCGTTGCCAGGATACATTTGGATTGGGGAGTGGGCGCTAGACATGTGAATGTGGGGGTCATGAGGGATTTGCCAGCTGACGTCCTGCTTGGAAATGACCTGGCCCCTCTTGTCTCTGCATACGCTCCCGTGGGTCCTGCCGAAGTTAATGCTGTGACGACCCGGTAAGTAGAACGGGAATGCTGATGGATTGTCCCGGCAAATTGACATCCCTACCACCTCCTAGTCCGGTCATCCCCAAGTTGACCCGCCGAAGGGTCAAGCTGGGTCTGCCGGAGTGTCCCACATGGAGGGAGTCGTGTGACAGATCCATCTATATGGACTGATATTGCTGGTTCGTCCGTTTTGCCTCCGTCCATGGAATAATATATATGGATGTATATTATAGTATGTTGTACACATTGCAACATACATATTGCAATATGAGAAGGGCACCCAGCTGGCCACAAAGGCTAATTACTTAAGTACACACACTTAAGTGATAGCAGCCAGGAACAATAAGGTCCTAACAGACAGAGAGGCGCCTTAACCCCATGAAATCTACAGGTTGTCCCACTCACAAAATCAAGGCAAAAGTTCAGGCTCAGAGAGATGTTACTCTCTCCACCGCCAGAGGTAGAATGAGCAGTTAGCCACGCCTAGTGGGCGGTTCCTGGGGAGGGGACTCCTGGTTCCCACGCCTTAACTCTGTCTGATTGGCCAGAGGTAATTAGGGGTTGACCAAAGGTTGTCACTGCCCCTATTGTGTATGTGAAGTGTTTAAAAATGTTTTTTTTTCCAATAATTATGAGTTCACTTTTTGACCCGTGGTCTCGTTCTTGTGGGGGTGTAATAATAGTGGGTATTAAAAGAATACGATGGGAATAAGATTAACCTTGAATCTCCAACTAATATTATTTGGATGGTGTAGATAGATAAAAATGTATGGAGATGCTTGGAAACATTGGCAATAATGATTGCAAAGAACTTGATTATGCAAAGCTGGATTGTTAAGAAAGTGCCATCCATTTCAGTTAAGAAACGACTTGTGTAAACAGATAATAATAGATCTGTATAACAAGGTGGGAGATATAAAAAGGAGATCAAAGCATTTTAGATTGAAATGGAGGATTTTTTTACAAGACTCAGGGGCTTGTTAAATCAGTCTTGGGCACTAATGGTGAACTGGAATATGATGAATCTTAAAATAAGCTTTTCATGAAGGGGGTACAGAGGGAATAACATTCTATGCTCACTGCCCTGGTGCCACCATTTTTATTTTTTCCTTTTATATCATAAAGTTGAGGTTTTCTCTTAGTGATTTCCTGCTGGGTTCACTGAATTCCATCTCCTGGCTGTGGATTTTAGGATTAAAGGGTCTTTGGGATCTATTGGAGGAGTTGAATTTTGAGCTCAGGTCTTATTTTAATTATGTTTTAATTTTCTGGAATATTTTTGTGTATAGGTTGTATAATTTATAACTTTAGCTAAATAAAGAAAACACCTGGAACTCCACAGGCCACATCTCTCAATCACCTCAAATCAGGGGCGGAGCTACTGCTGGTGCAACCGGTGCCTTGCACCAAGGCCACTAGCCTCTGAAGATCCCATGAGGACCTCCTGCGGGTCCACTGTGGCCCTGCTGCCCTCCTGTGGCCCTCACAAGTCCTCGGTGGCCCCCGTGGCTTCTGCAGTCATCAAGTGCTGCCCCGGGTCCTCTGTGGCCCCACGGGTTGTTTGTGGGCCCAAGTGAGCCCTGTGTGGCTCCTGCAGGTCCCATGTGGCCCCCAAGGGCACCCTCTGGCCCGCATGGCCTCCTGTGGTCCTCACAATCCCTTATGGCCCCTGCAGCCCTCCCTGGGGTCCCCTGTGGTGGTTCCTGCAGCCCCTTATGGCCCACTGTGGCCCCCAACAAGCCCCAGGGGCCTTTAGTACCCCTGAAGGACCTTGCGGATCCTCAGTGGACCGCTGAAGATTTTTGCAGTTCCTGTGGCCCCCATGGACCTCCCGTGGGTCCCCTGTGGCCCCTTATGGCTCAGTGAGGACCCCTGTGCCCTCTGCAGGCCATGTGGCCCCCTGTGTTCCCCCATAGCCTCCTGTGGCCCCTCGCAAACCTCTGGCTTTCTTCAGTCTCCTGCGGCCCCCTGTGGCCTCCCTTGGCCCCTTGTGGCCTCCTCGGTCATTGCGGGCCCCTGCAACCTGACTCACAGGCGCCCTGCCTCTCCCACTGTGGTGTGTTTGCAAGTTAATTTGAGGCATAATTATTGTTTTTTTCATGTCTTTTCAGTTCTGTGGTTCGGCTGTTAAAGTAGTAATTTTGTGAGGCGCACAGTGCAAGTCGAGGCTATATTGGATTTAGTTATCGCAAATAATATTGATATAGTATCAAATATTGAAAAAGGGAAACCTTTGGGAAACAGTGATCACAACACAGACTCATTTGAGATTGAATAAAAAAAAAAAAATTTATGGGGCAAACAAAAACTTTTCATTTTAAAAGCGCAGAATTTAATGGTCTAAGGGCAGCAATACAAAGTATAGACTGGGACAGAAAACTGCTAGGTAAAAACACTGAACATAAATGGACAACATTTAAATCCTTACTAAATATACATACACATTGCCATATACCATCACATATAATAGTTGTCAAATTACGAGACGTCATCACGCTTTGCTTGGTGAGTACGACTTAGGCGATGATCGCCGAAGGCGCTCATTGCTTGCAAGCCTCGCAAAGCGAGGCGAGATGTGAACTCTGAGCACTTGGGTGATGAGCGACGAAAGTGCTCATCGCCTGCGAGCCTCACGTAGCGAGGTGAGCCGTTAAGGAACTAAAACTCGCAGCACAAAGACGATGAGCGAGGATGGCGCTCATTGCCTGCTTGCCTCGCGAAGCAAGGCGAGCAGTGAAGCCAATGAAACACGCGGGACTTAGCCACCAAACACAGAAACGTACGAGGTACAAAATACACTATTACAAATGACGGGAAATGTTCGAAAGCCGCGTAACACATTAATAACATTACGAATCTACAATGGCGCTTTACACAACTAAACCAACTCGCACACGCATCCTATTTCTAATGCACAGTTGGGACATTCATTACACTTTCTCATCAGGGCACCAACACTCAAACTGTACATTGTATGCTGCCGGGAAATAAAAACAGATTGTTAGCTCTTCAGGCTATTGATTGCTGGATATATTAATTACAAATAGGTAAAGTATATTAATTTTTTAAGTAACTAATTAATTCATTATTATTTAACAAAATATAGATAAATATATATCTGTCTTTGTCAATGAGCGCCGAAGGTCTTCAAATTTTATCTACCTGTCATTTTTGATGGGAAAGTCACTAGTGTAGGAATAAAAGTAGAAGTAAATCACAACAATGATTTATGATCAAGATACAGAGTAAAAAACAGGCATTTAAATTATACAAGAGGGAACAGAGACTGCCTTACGTAAGTACAAGGAAACTAACAAGGCTTGCAAAAGGGCTATTAGACTGGCTAAAATAGAAAATGAAAAATTAGTTGCAAAAAAGAGTAAGACTAACTCTAAAATATTTTATAAATATATTAATGGGAAGAAGGCGAGGAAGGAAGCTATAGGAACATTACAATGTGACACAGGCCATCTGATAATTAGTGACCAGAAAAAGGCAGATGAGCTAAGTAGGTTCTTTTCTTTGGTATACACAAGGGAGGTACCAGTGGTTAGGACACTGCAACATAATGGGGCTACACTACCTTCACCAAACAAATGGTTAACGCAGGAAGAAATCCAAAAGAGGTTGGAAAAGATAAATGTTATTAAAGCTCCAGGTCCTGATGAAATACATCCAAGGGCACTGAGGGAACTGGTTTCTGTAATAGCCAAACCATTATATTTAATTTTTCAAGATTCACTCAACACAGGGTCACTACCAGATGACTGGAGAAAAGCAGATGTGATACCTATATTTAACAAGAGAGCAAGAGAACATCCAGGGAACTATAGACCAGTGAGCCTCACTTCTGTAGTGGGGAAGCTTTTAGAAGTTTTGATAAGGGATAATATACAAATAATTTGTCTATTTGAACAGGTTTATAATTAGGAGTCAACATGGATTTATGAGTGATAGGTCATGTCAAACAAATCTAATTAGTTTCTATGAGGAGATTAGTAGGAACTTGGAACAAGGCAACTCAGTGGATGTAGTCTTTTTGGATTTTGCAAAGGCTTTCGACACAGTGCCACATGGGAGACTATTGTGCAAACTAAGGGATATAGGAATTGCAGTAAATATCTGTTCATGGATTGAGAGCTGGCTAAAAGACAGGAAGCAAAGGGTTGTTGTAAATGGAACATACTTCGATTGGACTAATGTGGTAAGTGGGGCTCCTCAGGGTTCAGTATTAGGTCCTCTCCTTTTTAACATATTTATTAATGACTTAGAAGTAGGATTGGAGTGTGGTGTCTCCATTTTCGCTGATGACACGAAGTTGTGCAAGGTAATTAAATCCGATAATGATGTACTTTCCCTCCAAAGGGATTTGCATAAATTAGAAGGAATGGGCATCTAAATGACAGATGAGATTTAATATGAATAAATGTAAAGTTATAAAAAAAATCCATGCAATTTATAATCTTAATGGAGCAAATCTAGGAGTATCTTATAATGAAAGGAATTTGGGAGTACTTGTGGACAACCGCCTAGGTAACAGTGCTCAATGCCAAGCAGCATCTGCAAAGGCAAATAAAATATTAGCATGTATAAGAAGGGTATAGGAGTCAGGGAATCAAATATAATTCTGCCACTATACAAATCCCTAGTACGCCCTCATTTGGAATATGGAGTACAATCTTGGGCACCACTTCATAAAACAGACATTTTAGAGGTGGAAAGGTACAGAGAAGGACAACCAAACTAATAAGGGGAATGTAGGGGCTAAGTTATGAAGAAAGACTAACCAAATAAAGCCTATTTTCTGTAGATAAAATGCATCTAAAAGGGGATATGATTAAATTATATAAATATATCCAGGAGCAGTATAAAGCTTTGTCAAGGGAGCTTGTTGTGCCAAGAGGTTTTCAACTGATAAGAGGACATCCTTTGAGGTTAGAAGTAAAAAGATTCCCTCTTAAAGAATGAAAAGGGTTCTTCACAGTAAGGGTGGTTAATCTGTGAAATTCTCTACCAAAGGAGGTGGTGACAGTGGATTTGATAGATAACTTTAAAAAGGGACTGGATATATTTTGAATTAGAAAGGGCATTCTGGGTTATCCAGGTTAACCTTCCTGGTTCCCGGTACATAAAAAAATACTGACATAATCATACCACCCTTTCCCCCTTCTCCTCATCTCTTCCCCCCGCCAATCACCTCCCTTTCCCCCTTCCCTTCCTCCTTATCCTCCTCCCTCCTTATCATCCACCCCCCTTATCCTCCTCCTCCTCCCTTCCCTCCAATCATCTTCCTCCTCCCCCTATTGTCATCTTCTTTCCCCCCTCCTCCCTTCCCCCCTTATCATCCTGCTCCTCACTTCCCCCTCTCTTCTTACCTGTAATCAGATGAGCTGCCTGCTTATCTCTCCCCATGCAACCTGTCTTCCGGCAGTGAAGTGACCGGCTTATGCTAATGACGTGACGTTTTGCGAGGCAAGCAGTTGATGAACGCGCAACTTAGAAAACAAAATCTTGGGGACAAAAAATCCGTCCTTGGAAAAATACGAAGTTGACGGTCAAACCGCGGAAATTGAAAAACATGAAAAATACAAAAAAATAAATTAAAACACACTCACACACACAGCACAGGGGGAGAGCCAGGACGCCTGTGAGTGAGGTTGCAAGCAAATTTTATACAAATTTACCGTGTTTCGTCACTCGCAAAAGTCTGAAACTGGATGAAAACGAGACTGAGCAAAGCCAGGCATGCAGGAAATACACAACACCAAAAGCACTGGATTTGGAAAATACACAACGCCAAAGACAGTACAACGCCAGGCATGCAGGACTTCAATGTTTAATCAGCTATTTAGCTTTACATAGGGCCTCATTCTATTATCGGCCGGCTATTCTATTCCCCTCCGGCCGGGGCTTCCGGCAGGCTTGCGGCCGGCGCCTTGCTATCTCTTGCGGCCGATCGCGCCAGAGGAAAGCCTTTGATCTAAAATGGCCGCAAGGAAATCGGCCGCAAGAAAAGCCTGGTTGCTATTCAATTGCTCCGGGAACCCTGTCTGCAAGGCTAAAAACGTGCAGCAGCTTACTTGCAGCAAACAGGTCCCGCTAGCACCAATTAAGCACATAAAATAGCTCAAATAAAGCCATCCTGCACTTTGCGGAGTCTATAAAGTGATATTCGGTGTTAGCAAAAATAGCACATAATTACCCTATACTCAAATCCGTAAAATATATATTTTTTAATATACGTAAAATATACATGGAAAAAGTCCATAGGGCTTGGAGCACCTCAGACCCGCCCACGCCGCAGCCGGAAAATAAACAGTTAATTTGAACTCGGATTTGGGCTGATGTGCAAGCTTGAGAGTAGGTTACTTTTAATCCTCATGTCCCCCAATATGATCCCTAGCATTTACAGAGCTGTACAGTGCAGGCTTGAATTTATTTTTGAGTTTTTAGATTTCACAGCTTACGGCCGGTTTCAAGATATGCGGCCGGCCGTAAGAGGAGATCCTTGCGGGGCCGTATAATAGAATCGCGAGGTAACGGGACCCCCGCAAGGAATCGCAGCCTTACGGCCGATTTACGGCCGATAATAGAATGAGGCCCCTAGTCTCTACTGGGAACACGATAATATGCACCAAAGCTCAGTTTTGAGAAGAGGAAGTGGTTACAATCATTAAAATCCTATATTGAATTGACAGAGCTCCCTGCAATAAGGCTTTAAAACAACATGAAAATACCAAGCAATTTGGATTATTTTTGATCTACAAGACCAGGTTGAAGTGACTGAACAGTCTGGATTGCTCTGGGACTGTGCAGCAACTTTTGGACTTCACTTTAACACAGATCTACTGGACTGAAAGATACTGGATGGGGCACAATCAACAACTATTGGGAAGGTGTCTGGTGAGTCTAAACCCCAAAGGGGACCCTCTTATGTCATCCTACCCCAGCTAGACCCTAGCTCACCTACCCAGGGAAGGGCCTCTTGATGGGAGATATAAAGTGGAGCACAACATATAATTTTTCACTTCATATTTGAAGGAAAACTAACAAGCACTCTATATGGGTTACTACTGAAATCTAACACAGGGTAAAGCTAGCAATAGCCCTGCAAGTACACACAGACACTGGTGGACATAGAAAAAAACTTCTACACCAATCTGGGATCATAAGGAGCAAGTGAAGTTGTACTCTCACACCCCAGGGACTGTACCTTTACAGCATCTCATTGCTGAGAGTCATGTGTTTGCAACCATCATTAAAAGCTCTGTTTATTAAATCCTAATTGGTGCTGGACTCTAATCAGCAAAGCAATTGAAGCAAAACTGCCACAGCCAAATGTAATGAACTGTTTAAGACAGTGAATTTTTTCCTCAATCCCTTATCATCTTAACTTGTTTATGTTATATGAGATAAAGGGAGCGGCTTCCCCTGTGTTGTATAAGTTTGCTGTTGACTACACCCTGTATAAAGGACAGCTCAACAGTACCACCAAGTGGCAGCTTATGAAAATTACATGCCCAGGCTTATAAATATATCAGTGCTTCCAATACCCCTGGCAAAGTGGACTGGATGAGGGACAACTGGACAGTGGGGCAACAGGGGACAGTAGAAGGAGAGAGACCAGCCTGAGGCCCTAACCTGGACAGTTGCTGGAGGCCTGCTAGGAGGAAATGGTGAGCTTATTTCAATAGCAATAGCAGAAACACCATATCACCTGCCCCAGAGATAGACCCCCTGACAGGGACAATCTAAAGCTGCCTAACTGGTAAACATCAACTCAGTAGGTTAAGACCCTACACAAAGATTGAATAGTGTACAGCATTGAATGTTTTACATGACAACCCTGGCCACCAATCCAATGTGTGTACAGAAATAGTAAAAATAAAAAACTACACGCCTTATGAACATAAACCTCTTCAGAGTTTGTATCTATTGAAACCCTGTACATGAGGATCAAAGTCCACCATCTGCACAATAATAAAGTTTTCTCTGGCCGGTGCTAGGCCTAGCACATTATAACGTCGCCACCTGGTGGCCAGGAGGCTATTTCCCAGCAAATCTATGTGATTAGCTCCATCTTGTGGACAAAACTGGTATCTACCAAATTGCTGCAACCAAACTATTTTGCACTGCCACCTAGTGGACCTGTAGGAATATATCATCAGAGACTTTCAAAATACACCAATATTTTTGAGGATGCCTAACCGGCCTATTTTACTGACACAAGTGGATAAGAATATGCTCACTAGATGTTTGATCTTATCTATTTTCACCTGGTGCTGACTCTAATATTAGCTCAGGGTCCTCTACAGCAGCTATCTAATGTTTAGATTTCATCTGCATAGTTATAGTCACTTAATTGTTAATGTTATGTTTCTGAAGCTGTGCCCCACAGGGGGTTAATTTTGTAAACTTTTTCTATTTTGACTTTATTTTGGTTTTTGTTTTGGCGAGTCGCCTGGATATCTTTCTGCAAGGATTCCAGGTGCTTCACCATAGGTTATAGGAGGACAGAGAGTTGCTCTCCTCATTTCAGTGTAAATTGTATATTGTTCTGGATATATACTTAATATACCCATACAAACACTATACACATATCTTTCGTAATTACTTACTTGCATACGGTTAGATTTACGTACTGTATTGTACAACACGGTTATTTTTATACATTGCTTTAATATAAATATATATATATATATATTTATTTTTATTTATTTTTGCTTCCTCCTTTAGACGCCTCCTTCCTCCCTCCCTCTGGCTTCTCTTCTTTTTCTCTCCCCTCCCCCTCTCTATACTTGATCTATTAACTCTAGCCTGGTGTGGAGCCCTACGAATCATTAGGTCCAAGTGAAGAACACCCCTCAGATAACCTACTCATCAGAAGCTCTATCTCTTGGGTGTCGCTCAGAACAAGTAGTGAGTAATGGCTTTATGCATAGCATCTCATAATGTTCAGGGGCTGAATGAGCCGGTGAAGCGGGGGATTGCCCTAGGGGAGTACGGTCGCATGGGGCTAGATATTGTCATGGTACAGGAGACCCATTTTAAGAAGAATTCTATCCCAAAATATTGGGGGAAATGCTTCACGCAAACGTTTCATTCTACCACCCCAGAAAAAAAAGGGGAGTGTCCATTTTAATACACAAGAGATTAAATTTCCAACACATATCCACACGCAGAGACACAGAAGGGAGATTCATCCTCGTACAGGGCACTATTAACGAACGCCAGATTTCACTGCTAAATATATACGCCCCGAATGTGTTTTTTCATAAAATCTCAGACATTATGTCTGACTGGCAACAATCAACATGGATTATTGGAGGAGACATGAACTCGGTCTTGGACCAAGCAAAGGATAGATCAGGCTATTCAGACCCGATGATTATTCCCACCGCAACAAAGTCTTTCAAACTCTTACTTAACAACCACGGTTTGATTGACGCATGGAGAATGACCCATTTTAATGATAGGGAGTACACTCACTACTCGGCTAGACATAACTCATATTCTCGCATCGACTATATTTTAATACAGCAACAGCTAGCTTTGAACCTACAGGATGCTGAAATCCGGCCCATTGCATGGTCAGATCATGATGTTGTATGTATTTCCTTAAATGACCTGTTGCCTAAAGGGCGCTCCCCCTCGTGGGCACTTAATCCAGCTCTACTTAATGACGTAGTCACAAAAGATAAAATACATAGCGCCATAACAGACTATTTTGATCTAAATGGTGAGGGTGAGGTAGAGAGAGATGGAGTTTGGGCTCACACAAAGCAGTGATAAGGGGTAAATGCATTCAGATTGGTGCATGCTCTAAAAGAACAGAGTTAGCCCAAATATATATACTGTGGCAGAGCGCCCCCTTCTGGCGGGATCAGCGCTCTGTTTATGCAACTTTTTATGCTCTTTATGTAGGACTCTGGAGCCTTTGTATGCTTTTTACAGGCTTTAATAAGTGGTTGGCATAATATAAATGAACATAGCTTGTGGTCAGCATGAAATAAACATCTACTCAAACAGACTTACTTACTTGCAGGAACGCCACTGACTAGCCCTGGGACCACTAATCGGCCTGCAGGTAAAAACAGTACCTTTTGTATCACAGGGGGGGTGGTACCTTTAAGTCCAGTCACTTAGCTGCAATGGATCCTCTTCTGCTTGCAGCGAATGTTCTCCTTTAAATCAGATGTAGTTACACAGCCTGATCCCACAATGGCAGCTTCACTTGCTGCTCTGGCACACTTGCTTCTCAGTCTCTGGTGCTCTCTTTCTCTGGAGCTCACTGGTGCTCGCTCGCTCGCTCTCTGGAGCTCTCTGGTGCTCGCTCGCTCTCTGGAGCTCTCTGGGTCCACACCCAGCCTGAAACCCCCCTGCTGGTTGCTTCAGGAGGCCTTTTAAAGAAACTTCCAGCTGGGCCTGATTACACCTCAAGCTTAACTCCGTAGCTCCTGGTGTAAATAATAATGTCTCAGGGATTAGTCCTCTTCCTAGCGCTGCGTCCACACTGGCCTCTGGGGGCAAACCATCACATCTCCTCCCCCTCAGCTCGACACCATAGGGTTGAGCGACAACGCCGAGAGGCCGTGTATGCCACCATCCTACCGTCCGGCCATTCTTGCGCCAGTAAGACCTTCCCAATAGTGCTGAAGCGTCTGCTTTATCAGCTTTCTCATCTTGAAGCGGTCTCTTCTTCGCACCGCCCGGGACATTGCCCACACATCGTGGGTAGGACACCGGCCCGCCCGTCACTCCGAGTGCCCTCCTCCAGGGACCCTTCAAAAGTACTCGTCGTACTACTGTATGAGAACTCACTTCTCCATAACGTCTCTTCCCTGGGGTATCAAGCAGATCACTCAGTCGCTCCCTCCTTACAACCTGATGGGGTTTAGTGTAGGGCTCAAATATCAGAGAGTCAGCTGCCCTCGCCGAGTACAATTCTTGGCCAAATTTAGCGACCTCTTGAGATTGTCGTGCTTCCTTTCTCAGTCCATTCTGTAGGGTCTCCAATTCTCCCCCTGTAGGCTCATCAGTAGCATCCCTTTCAACTTCATTATACAACAGCAACTTCCTGTGCTGTCTTTCTTCCCTCTGTTCCTTGCTCCCTCTATTCCAGGTGCTCCTATTGTCTGGCTGACAATTCTCACCAGAACGTATGAGCTTCATACAAGCACCTTGCTTCTGTTCTGGCCCAGGATCCGCTATAGACTCCAAAGGTAGGCCCCCTCTCACGGCTGCGTCTTGCTCTTGGGTCTGTACTTCATCTTTCTTTCTGTGCAGAGTAGGCATGCTCTCCGTCTTTGCTAGAAAGAAGCTCTCAGACTCTTGTTTTTCCTGGAATAAATCCAGCTGTTTAGCAACGTCCAGCTGACTACCAACAGATAGGCTAGTATACTTCTTAGTAGCCTCTTGTATCCTGAATTCCTGTACAACATTTTTATTTTCTGCATCCTCAGCCTTCACCCATTTTATTTCTTCTTTTAGTGACTTCTCTAATAGCTTTGCCTCCAAGGCGTTCAGCTTTTCATGAACATTTTCTAAATTTTCTTCTTTAATAGAGTGGTCATTATGGATTACTTGTTGGTCATTGGTTTGTGGCTCAGAGGACTCATTTTCTAATTCTTCAGCTGCGGTTTCATGGTTTGGCACTTGTTCTTCAGAAATGCTTTGGGCAGATGGGTCATGCACTTCTTTTGTTGCCGAGTCACTATTCACAACCTCAGGGTTAGAAGAAGATTCATTTTCTTTCTGGAATGTCTCTACCCCCTGACCATCTTGTCCTGATTCATGTTTATCTCTTTGTTTACCTAAATCTATATCTGGTGTCTTCTGCTCTGTTAATTGCACATTTGCCAATTTTTCTTCATGAGACTCTTTCTCTCCTGTGCATACAGTCTCGGATAACTGTTCTGATGATACAGTTTCAGCTGATATGGTCTGTGAATCATGAGTGTCCATAACCTGTTCCCCACTATCAGAAGACTCTTTATTTATGGGATGCTCATTCATATGAGCAGACCTCTCAGGCACTTGGGTTGATTTTGGTGGTTCTGCGATTGGCTCATGCATTGCGGACTCTTCTGGCTCGGAAGTCGGTATAGATTCTCCTACCGGTTCATGAGCTTCCTGCGAACATCGTTCTGCATTTAATGTAGCGTCTTGAGTACACAGGTTCTGGAGGTCAGTGTTAGTATCTTCTGGAGATGCTTCACACTGAACCAACTGTCTCTTCATACCAGATGAATTGGCCATCCTCGGTATTTGTGGAGCATGAAATAGCAGCTCCCTCTGTATTACAGTTGCTTTCCTCTGTTTACGGGATTCCTCTATCTCTTGTGGCTGAGAGCTGGAAATGGTGATTTCTCCTTCTCTCTGAGATGCATAATTAGGGAGGAGATCTGGCCTCCCCTGTTTATCCTTGTGCTGCAGCTCCCACACAACGGATTCTTTCAGCTTATACCTGGGAGGACTCCTCCTCTGGTTCCATCTAGGCATCTGTAACTTACTCCTGTAGGAAACTCTGTAGTCTTCCAACAAAGTCTTCCTTCTCCATTCAGGAATATCATTAGGCATCTTCCTGGTACCCTTCCTTTTAGTAGTAACTTGCTCATCTGTCTTCTCTTTAGAAAGGCTTCCAGTTACTTCTTCTTTTGTAAAAACACTGGCTTTATTCATTTGTTTGATCTCTTCTTTTTCTGAATCAGAGATCTTTATCAGGCACTTTCTTTGTCTAGACACCTCAGGAGTATTCACCCCGGGCAGGTGACTGTGTGTGTCCCTTTTTCCTTGTTCTTGGCTCACAACTTTAGTTGCTTTTAAATCATCATTAGCTTGCTTCAGGGACAAAAGGTCTTTTCCAGACTCCTCTGTCTCTTTTGCCATCTCTTTTTCAGCGGTTTCTGTTATTTTCCCAGCAATCGTGTATGCCGTTTCATCGGTCTCTTTCACCGTATCAGCTGTTCCTGCAGTCTTTTCCACTTTCTCTGCAGTCTCATCAGCGGCTCCTGCCGTCTCTGCGCCGGCTCCTGCCGTCTCTGCGCCGGCTCCTCTGTCAGCCCGCCAGTTCCTTGCTTGTCTATCTTTGACAATATCATCAAATGACTTCTCAACGCCAAGCTCCAATGGGGTGTCCATAATATTTGGATTGAAATCTCTCCTTGTCATGCCAGTCACACCTTTCTCGTGTGCTTGAAGTATAGGAGCACTTCTCCGGCTAGCTTGTTGCACCCCCAGCGCCTTTATGCTGGCTGTAAAGTACGCCTTCTGTTCATTCTGGGAGTCGTTCCTCATCCTCTCATCAGGGACCCCGTACACTGGTTTGTGGTAGGGATGGGCATGCTCTTCTTCGGTATTCCATCTTCTATTATCAGATTTTTCCCACAGAGAGGTAGGGGCCTGTCCAAATTGTGAGACTTCCCCTCTGTACTGTAACTTCTCCTTATTACAACTCAGGTTCTCTTTGTTCTTATATTTCTGGGTACTGATTCTCTGTGCTCTGACATCCCGGGTAACTCTAACTCTGGCAAGGATCTCAGCTTTGAGGTCATCATAATTTTCTATCTTTTCTTCATTCAAGCTCAGATAAGCTTTCTGAGCTTCGCCCGTCAAATACGGGGCAATGAGGCTGACCCAGTACCGTTTGTGTCATGCCTCCCTAATGGCTGTTCTCTCAAAAATGGTGAGGTATATGATCACATCATCATCCTCTGTCAGCTCCAAAAGAAGTTCATTGGCTCTAACTCTGGCCGCATCTTTTCTATATTTTTCCAGTATAGCTTCATTCTGGGCTAACTGGATGGCCCACTTTCTATTGTACTCTTGCTGAGCAGCTGTGGCCTCTCTCATGCCGATTATTCTCTCCTCTGCTTGTCGTTGCCACTTCTCTGTGGCCTCTCTCATACATGCAGCAGCACCTCTTAGTTTACCCTCTTTTGCAGCATGGGCTCCGTCCGCTGCAATTACTTTTTGCCATTCCTGCTGACAAGCTCCGCCCACTTTCTGGTGTGTAGTGGCATCTTACCAGGGCTTTCACTAGTTCCTCCATGGACATCTTGTAAGGTGGGCTGTCTTCTTAATACAGACAATTTAGCATCCCACTTCTGACACCAACTGTGGCAGAGCGCCCCCTTCTGGCGGGATCAGCGCTCTGTTTATGCAACTTTTTATGCTCTTTATGGAGGACTCTGGAGCCTTTGTATGCTTTTTACAGGCTTTAATAAGTGGTTGGCATAATATAAATGAACATAGCTTGTGGTCAGCATGAAATAAACATCTACTCAAACAGGCTTACTTACTTGCAGGAACGCCACTGACTAGCCCTGGGACCGCTAATCGGCCTACAGGTAAAAACAGTACCTTTTGTATCACAGGGGGGGTGGTACCTTTAAGTCCAGTCACTTAGCTGCAATGGATCCTCTTCTGCTTGCAGCGAATGTTCTCCTTTAAATCAGATGTAGTTACACAGCCTGATCCCACAATGGCAGCTTCACTTGCTGCTCTGGCACACTTGCTTCTCAGTCTCTGGTGCTCTCTTTCTCTGGAGCTCACTGGTGCTCGCTCGCTCGCTCTCTGGAGCTCTCTGGTGCTCGCTCGCTCGCTCTCTGGAGCTCTCTGGGTCCACACCCAGCCTGAAACCCCCCTGCTGGTTGCTTCAGGGGGCCTTTTAAAGAAACTTCCAGCTGGGCCTGATTACACCTCAAGCTTAACTCCGTAGCTCCTGGTGTAAATAATAATGTCTCAGGGATTAGTCCTCTTCCTAGCGCTGCGTCCACACTGGCCTCTGGGGGCAAACCATCATAATACTAAACAAAAACATTTCGACCCTTCAAGCAATCCCCCTCTCTAGGAGACCACCTGAGACCCAGGCGGAAATATTTAAACTCAAACAACAGTTGCAGGAGATTTTACGTAAAAAAGCGGTAACGCTACTGCAAAGAACCCAATCTCAGTATTTCACACTCTCGAATAAGCCAGATAAAATGCTAGCCAGAAAGCTCAACCAGCAACGAGCAAACTCTTTTATTCCAAAACTAAAGATGGAGAATGATAAAATTATTTATAAGCCACGTGACATTACGGAGGCATTTGAAAAATTTTACGCCAATCTGTATTCTGCACCTGCTAGGTCGGGCTCGATTGATCATATGACCCAAATAGACACTTTTTTGTCTTACATTAAACTCCCAAAATTGGATGCCGGACATTCAGATCTGCTGGATGGGCCCATAGATCTAACTGAAGTTAAGAGAGCTATAAAAGAGACCAAGGCTCATAAAGCACCTGGCCCGGATGGGTTTACAAATTTTTATTATAAGCAATTTATAGATACGTTAGCACCCCATCTTCAGCGGCTTTTTAACGATTTTTTGTCTGGTAAGCCTATGAGGGCAGAATTCCTGGAAGCCAAAGTGATAGTAATACCTAAGGAGGGTAAAGACCCATCTCAATGTAAAAGTTATAGACCTATCTCCTTGATCAACTGTGATGTTGAACTCTACTCTAAAATCTTAGCGAACAGGCTATCTCAGGTGCTGCCGAGCCTAATACATCCAGACCAGGTTGGGTTTATCCAGGGTCGTGAAGCGCCAGACAACACCAGACGGATCATAAACTTGCTTGATGTAGCATCATTCCAGAATACACCCTTAATGCTGTTATCCCTTGACGCGGAAAAGGCCTTTGATAGGATCGATTGGGTGTATATGGCTGAGACACTACATAAATTTGGCCTAAGCGAGAAGTTAGTGAAGGGTATTTTAGCATTATATTCGGCCCCGACAGCATATGTTGCATACCAGGTGTTTAAATCTCGATCATTTAAAATCACGAGTGAGACGCGGCAGGGGTGCCCTCTATCTCCTCTCCTCTTTGCTTTGTGTATTGAACCTCTGGCGGTAACCATCAGAGAGGATATGAATATAAGGGGAGTTAGAGTGGGAGAGACAGAACATAAATTAAGCCTCTTCGTGGATGATGTCATGCTTACTATCTCCGAACCATTAGTCAGTCTCCCTAACCTGTTCCATGCTCTTGAACTTTTTGGTAGGATCTCTGGCTTTAAAATTAATTCAAGTAAGAGTGAAGCGCTAAATGTCTCCATACCAGAGCAGTTGAAAGCCCAATTATCAGGAAACTTCTCCTTTAAGTGGGTCCAAAACCACATTAAATATCTAGGGTTTTTTATCCCCAGACAATCTGGCCTAACGTACTCAGCAAACTTCCCGGCGCTCACTAAAAAAATAATTACGGATTTAAATACGTGGTCCTCATACAAAATTTCGTGGTTAGGGAGGATTCACGCTATCAAAATGAATATTTTGCCCAAGCTCCTGTATCTCTTCCGTACCATTCCAACGGCTGTTCGTTCCAAGGATATCTTGGCTATTCAGGGGGAAATCTCTCGCTTCATTTGGGACCGTAAAAGACCTAGAATAAATAAGACAGCCATGAAGGCTGCAAAGGCCAGAGCAGGGCTGGCCCTCCCAGACCTATTGAAATATTGTAAAGCCACTAGATTAGCCCAAATCACTAAATGGTTTGGTACAGAACAAGTGCCAATATGG
The DNA here is from genome assembly GCA_027410445.1 of Discoglossus pictus. Lineage (NCBI taxonomy): Eukaryota > Metazoa > Chordata > Amphibia > Anura > Alytidae > Discoglossus > Discoglossus pictus. The sequence continues at coordinate 322,423,153 of CM050163.1, forward strand.
GTAGAAATAGAAACAAATATCTTTGAACAAAGTGGCCTCCACATTACACAGGTTATTTGGCTTAGCTTACATTCTAAGTTGGGGAATGCCTCCTTTACTAACTGCATGGTCCAGTCTCTGGCAGTCCTGACTCAGACAAACAAGAGAATCCCACTGGTTGAAACAAGCTCATGGATAGCCCCATTGTGGGTATACCAAAGAACGGCACTAATTGATAGACTCTCGCAATTTAAGTGGTGGATAGACAATAAATTTACGGTGGTGGCTGATCTGTTGAGGGGTAATAGACAGTGGTCTATTACAGCATTTAGGGAAGAACACCATTTACCATTAAGGGAATGGCTTAATTTGTCCCAGATACATGTCAATATCTCCAAAGTAATCAAATGTAATGCCGCTGCCAGGACTACTCCATTTGAGAAATGTTGCCTTGAGAATCCGACTGGCAGACAGAATATCTCTATTATTTATAACTACCTAACAGACCAGACCACACCACCTAAATTACATCATCAACAATCTTGGGAGTCGGAACTTGCCATTGACTTAAACGAGGCTCAATGGAATAAAATACATAAACAGGCGGCAGGCTCCTCATTGAACGTAATATTGAGGGAACACTGGCTGGGTTGAAGCTTTCCAATCCTTCTTTGGAAGGTAATTGTTTTAGGGGGTGTACTGATTTAGGTACTCGTAAACATGTCCTGTGGGATTGCACTAGGATTGCCCACATCTGGCTGGGGACATATGATATCTTGGAGAAACTCTGGGATTGCAGGATTCCCCAAAAACCAGAAGCAGCTCGTTTAGGTCTACCCATAGAGGGCCTTAGTAACCAGGCTCAACTTTTGTCACACCAAGTGTTTTTGGCAACTCGAGTTACGCTAGCTAAAGCCTGGAAATCGGCAATACCCACATATAGTGAAGTTTTACGTAAGCTTAAGTTCATATATGATATGAGCGTTATCTCAGCTGACCTGAATCAATCATACAAGAAATGGGCTTCATGCTGGGACACCTGGATCCTTAAGATCGGATGGTAAAGTTACAGAGTTCTCTAATTCTTAGGACAATCAGGGTGTGGATCCTGATTTTTCATGTCCCTCTCTTCTCCTGTTCTTCCTTCCCCCCCCCCCCCCCTTCCCTTTACCCAATCCTATATTGAATTTAAACCAAACATTTATTAATCTGTTTGTAGGACCCTAATATCACCATATCTAGCACTGGCACTTTATACAATTATATTGGGGGAAGTTTTTGTCTATCTCTAACAATATTATGTTATTGGCATTTATATAATTCTCTACCTCCTGATATTTTGTATGTTCAACGCTAGCACCCAGCACTTTATTTTGGATCACATAGTGACACATACAGTGGATATAAAAAGTCTACACACCCCTGTTAAAATGTCAGGTTTCTGTGCTGTAAAAAAATTAGACAAAGATAAATAATTTCAGAACTTTTTCCACCTTTAATGTGACCTATAAACTGTACCACTCAATTGAAAAACAAACTGAAATCTTTTAGGTAGAGGGAAGATAAAATATAAAAATAAAATAATATGGTTGCATAAGTATGCACACCCTTAAACAAATACTTTGTTGAAGCACCTTTTGATTTGATTACAGCACTCAGTCTTTTTGGGTATGAGTCTATCAGCATGGCACATTTTGACTTGGCAAGATTTGCCCACTCTTCTTTGCAAAAACACTCCAAATCTGTCAGATTGTGAGGGCATCTCCTGTGCACAGCCTTCTTCAGATCACCCCACAGATTTTCAATTGGATTCAGGTCTGGGCTCTGGCTGGGCCATTCCAAAACTTTAATCTTCTTCTGGTGAAGCCATTCCTTTGTTGATGTGGATGTATGCTTTGGGTCGTTGTCATGCTGAAAGATGAAGTTCCTCTTCCACTTTCTAGCAGAAGCCTGAAGGTTCTTAACTAAGGCCCAAGTTCCAGCTGAAGAAAAACAGCCTTAAAGCATGATGCTGCCACCACCATGCTTCACTGTGGGTATGGTGTTCTTTTGGTGATGTGCAGTGTTGTTTTTGCGCCATACATATATTCTGGAATTATGGCCAAAAAGTTCAACCTTGGTTTCATCAGACCATAACACCTTTTCCCACATGCTTTTGGGAGACTTCAGATGTGTTTTGCAAAATGTAGCCTGGCTTGGATGTTTTTCTTTGTAAGAAAAGGCTTTGTCTTGCCACTCTACCCCATAGCTCAGACATATGAAGAATACGGGAGATTGTTGTCACATGTACCAAACAGCCAGTACTTGCCAGATATTCCTGCAGCTCCTTTAATGTTGCTGTAGGCCTCTTGGTAGCCTCCCAGACCAGTTTTCTTCTTGTCTTTTCATCAATTTTGGAGGGAGCTCCAGTTCTTGGTAATGTCACTGTTGTGCCATATTTTCTCCACTTGATGATGACTGTCTTCACTGTGTTCCATGGTATATCTAATGCCTTGGAAATTCTTTTGTACCCTTCTCCTGACTGATACCTTTTAACAATGAGATCCCTCTGATGCTTTGGAAGCTCTCTGTGGACCATGGCTTTTGCTGTGGGATGCAACTAAGAAAATTTCAGGAAAAACCAACTAGAGCAGCTGAACTTTATTTGGGGTTAATCAGAGGCACTTTAAATGGTGGCAGGTGTATGCTGACTCCTATTTAACACGATTTGGAATGTGATTGCTTAATTTTGAACACAGCTATATCCCCAGTTATAAGAGGGTGTGCAGACTTATGCAACCACATTATTTTTCTTCTTTTTTTTTCTTCCCTCCACCTAAAAGATTTCAGTTTGTTTTTCAATTAAGTTGTACAGTTTATAGGTCACATTAAAGGTGGAAAAGTTCTGAAATGATTTATCTTTGTCTCATTGTTTTACAGCATAGAAACCTGACATTTTAACAGGGGTGTGTAGGCTTTTTATATCCACTGTATATAAATAAGCTGCTATCTTTTTTTACTGGACACTTTATATTCAATTATATTTACCTATTTACTCCAAGGAGATATAAGATATAAGATCTTATAACATGAGCTATTAATATCAGTATTTATCAATATGGTAACCTTCATACACTTCCCATAGTCTCTTTATAACGCCAGAGAATTAGGATTTTATATTAATTATTTTAAACTTTACCAATAAATGTTAAGTTTTAAATTTCAGTTTTCTCTATATTGTAGCTTAGGCAGAAGGTGTGCACTAAAAAATTCAAAAGCATACTTGTTCTTTTTCTCTTTTTTATTTCTACATAGTCTTATTCTTAGTAGCACCTCTATTTTACCCAGAATCTTGTTACACGTAGAGCCACCTTACTTTGTAATTTCTGATTAATTTTAGAAGAAAAATGGATAATACAACATTTAGCCGTTTTTTCATGTGAGAATCATGTATAGAACAATAAAACAATTAAGAAAGAACATACTTTATTTAATTAGTAAACTTTAAAAAAAAAAAAGTATTTGAAACTTTTGCAATCGTAGGTCTATAAAGAGCAAGGGAAGAAGTTAAAAAAAGTGCTTCATATGGACTGGGCATAAGCTAGCTTAGACAGTAAAGGTCAGGGGGAAACCTCCTTCAGTGATGGGCAGCTTACATTAACACTAAATAACCAGATGTTGTTCAGGGCCTAATAAATGAATAGCAATTAGTTTGTGTTAGGTAAACTACCTCGTAACATTGCTATTTAGGTTCCATGTGTTTCAATTTGCATAATGATGTTGAGGTGTCCGTGAATTTCTTACGGTTTGGTGTTAGTTGTGTTAGAGTGAGTGGTGTTGGGGTTCAGGTACTGGCAGATTATACGCTTTGCACTGAGAAGAAATTCACGGACACTTCGGCCGCACCACTCATTGACCGATGGCCGCCACTGTGCACAGCCAGCCAACTGGAAAGTTCCTAACATGTTACTTTTACAATTATGTGTGCCTCCTGTATGGTTTCTTGGACAAATTAAATATAGGTAATTATTTGTATTTTAGAGGATGGGTACTTTTTTTTTTATAGTAGTGCGCATGTGATCGTGCACTGCACCACAGTGATGAACAGGAGGTAGCAAAGGCAAAAAAAAGTATTCCCCCCTCCGACCTGCTGCATAAGGCACGCCGACAGAAGAGGCCTTGAGCTATGAGAGGCACACCCGAGGCCCTGGGTGGCCAAGTGCCCGCGCCGAACATAGAGATGACCTCACTGTCGACTCAGTGCAGTCAAGATGCGACACGTCAGATGATGGAATAGTTCTTTGTCTGCACTACAACTTTTCACCACTGTGGCATAGGGTACAGACAAACGCGCAACCATAACAGGATAGGTTGCCCAACAGTAACAAAAATGACGGGAATAAAATTGTAAGGCTGGAAATGCAGTTTGCCACACAATGCGGGGCTATGGGCCCTCTGCGCATATTTTGCGCTCATCGCGAGCCGCAACTTTCCTGCATTGCAATGATCACCTTCGGGGCTCATTGCAAGCCCCACAATGAGCGCCTTTGGCGCTCATTGCAAGCCTCTCCCCCTGTGTATTTTATAGGCCTCACGCTTAAGTGTTAGTGTCTTTGGTTGTGTTACTGCCTTGGGTTAAATGTGAGTGGCTTGGATAAAGTGTTACTGGCTTTCGTTAAGTGTTACTGGTTAGGGCTCGTTTTTAAGTCCTTCGGGCTAGTTTTCCGTCCTTCTGCATCGTTTTTATCGTGTTGCGTTTTTTCGGCAGCCATTTTTTCTATCGCTAATTTCGATCGTAAAAAAACAACAAAGATGGCTCAAATTAACTTGCAACCTCACATACAGGCTTCCTGCCTCTCCCATTGTGCTGTGGGGGAGTGTGTAAGCAAATTTGTGGAATATTTGTTTTTTTTTTTACGTCTTTCCAGTTCCGTGGTTTGGCCGTTAAAGTCAGATTTTGTGTATGTGTGGGTTTTGGTCCTAAGTCCTATGGGTCGTAAGTCACGCATGCTTTAACTGCTCGCCTCGCAGTGCAATCAGCGCATTTGGAGCTCATTGCAGCCTCACGAGGCTAGCAGTTGCTGTCCTGTGGGCCGCAAGCGGCAAAGTCCTGCGTGCGGCGAGGCAAGGAGCACCGAAGGCGCTCCTTGCGCTGGGGGAGAGGAGCGCCATAGGCGCTTATCCCTACGACCCTGCATGCCTTGCGTATCATACCTACAACCCGCGGGACTACACATCAACACAAAACTCAAAAACACAATTCAAAGTGCGAAACCCGTAGCAGTTTGAAAAAAATCTCCTATAAAAATTACGGCCCGTAACACTTAGAAAATAAAACCGCCACTGAAAAAAAAAAAAAAAACGAGCCTCAAAAAATACGAACTTAACGGCCGCAACACGCACAGCAAAAAACAAGAAAAACACACTAAATGCAAAATAAAAAAAATACACACACAGCAAGGGGAGACAGCCAGGACGTCTGCGAATGAGGCTACACGCCAATTTAAATAGAATTTAAGGATTTTCGCCACCCGAAAATCACCTAAGCGAGAGAAAAAATGTCAGCCAAAAAAAACGAACAAGGCTACACGACCCCTAAGAGCGCAAAACACTGCCAAGCACATACGCCTTTTACACAGACCCATACGACCTACTAAATACACTATTAGGCAGCACGCTAAATGCTCCACAGCTGCTTAACACATACACAATCGCAGCCATTTTACAACACTAACTGCAAACTAATAACATTAACATTACAAAATGAAGAAATAAACAAACGGCTTCCCCACACAGCCTATTTACACTATACACTGCACACATTGCTGACACTTACACCTCAGCTCACCAACAGTGAAAATCTACATAGTATGCTGCAGGAACATCAAAACAGATTGTTAGCTCTTCAGCATATTGCTTCCTGCATATATTATTTACAAATAGGTAAAGTATAATAATTTATAACTTTACTAATTAATTAACATAAAAAAAGACATACACAGAGAAAAAAAAAATTACAGAATCACAAACACTAAAGGCGATCAGCAAGTGCCTCACAAGGAGCGCCAACGGTGTTTACAGGACCACAACTAGACCAAGGGAGAGGCTCACAATGCGAGCCAAAAGCCCATCAGCGCAAACCTTACAATGAGAGCTAAAGGAGCTCCCATAACCAAACATACACCAACCAAGAGGCGCACAATGAGCGGCAAAGGTACTCACACAACCAAAATACTTACTTTGTGTACCAAACAGCATTACCTGCCTTACAATTCTAGTGCTGTAATTTTTTGAATGGGAAGTCGCTAATCCACAGTTGTGGATCTTGCAATGTTGGTAACGCACTTGCGGCCCTCTGCGAGCCTCGCAGAGCGAACTGTTGCAGCACGTGGGAGTTAGGCTAGTGCGATCCTCGCAAAGCGAGCAGTTGAAGCACATAGTTGGTTCAAATGCACAACTCTAAAACCAACCAAAATAATAATAAAAAAAATTAAAAACACTCACAGGGGGAGAGCAAGGAAGCCTGGGAGAGAAGTTGCAAACGAATTAGAGACATATTTTCAGCTTTTCGCCACTCGAAAATTGGCTAAGTGAGGAAAACAATGGCGTCCGAAAAAACGTAAAAATTCTGAAACAGGATGAAAATGAGGCTGAGCATTGCCAGGCACGCAGGACTTGGAAAATACAGGACGGCAAAGACAGTAACACTTACACCAGCAACGCCAGGCACGCGGGACTTAGAAAATACAGGACGGCAAAGACAGTAACACTTACACCAACAACGCCAGGCACGCGGGACTTGGAAAATACAGGACGGCAAAGACAGTAACACTTACACCAACAACGCCAGGCACGCAGGACTTGGAAAATACAGGACGGCAAAGACAGTAACACTTACACCAACAACGCCAGGCACGCGGGACTTGGAAAATACAGGACGGCAAAGACAGTAACACTTACACCAACAACGCCAGGCATGCGGGACTTGGAAAATACAGGACGGCAAAGACAGTAACACTTACACCAACAACGCCAGGCACGCAGGACTTGGAAAATACAGGACGGCAAAGACAGTAACACTTACACCAGCAACGCCAGGCACGCAGGACTTGGAAAATACAGGACGGCAAAGACAGTAACACTTACACCAACAACGCCAGGCACGCGGGACTTGGAAAATACAGGACGGCAAAGACAGTAACACTTACACCAACAACGCCAGGCACGCAGGACTTGGAAAATACAGGACGGCAAAGACAGTAACACTTACACCAACAACGCCAGGCACGCAGGACTTGGAAAATACAGGACGGCAAAGACAGTAACACTTACACCAACAACGCCAGGCACGCGGGACTTGGAAAATACAGGACGGCAAAGACAGTAACACTTACACCAACAACGCCAGGCACGCGGGACTTGGAAAATACAGGACGGCAAAGACAGTAACACTTACACCAACAACGCCAGGCACGCGGGACTTGGAAAATACAGGACGGCAAAGACAGTAACACTTACACCAACAACGCCAGGCATGCGGGACTTGGAAAATACAGGACGGCAAAGACAGTAACACTTACACCAACAACGCCAGGCACGCAGGACTTGGAAAATACAGGACGGCAAAGACAGTAACACTTACACCAACAACGCCAGGCACGCAGGACTTGGAAAATACAGGACGGCAAAGACAGTAACACACCAACAACGCCAGGCATGCAGGACTTGGAAAATACAGGACGGCAAAGACAGTAACACTTACACCAACAACGCCAGGCATGCAGGACTTGGAAAATACACGACGGCAAAGACAGTAACACTTACACCAACAACGCCAGGCACACGGGACTTGGAAAATTAAAAAAAACAAGCTGCCCAGAGCAGCAAAACCCTCACATTGTGTGGCAAACAGCATTGCCAGCCTTACTATTTAATTCTCATCATTTTTGAAGGGCAATTCCCTAGTAAAAGATATATTTTTAAGTATACGGAGTAAACTTCCTGCCAGTAATTGAGTTCCCAGAGAAGTAGTTCCTGCTAGCTTTATTTTGTGTCCTTTCTCTAATTTTTGTTTAAAAGTTCAAGAGCCAAACACCTGAAAGCCCTTTGTAAGCATTGTTTTTTTTATGTGTTCCTCAGCAGCTCACATCACCTAACATATAGAGGTGTTGCGGTAATAAAATGTAAGACTTCTGCAAATAACTGATCGTAAGTGAGCTGTTTCATATAAGAGCAGTTTATTTGTGCCACTTTTCGTTTAACAGACAACAGTCCACTCCTATACCGTCCTCGCCTCCTCAGCCACCTCTTCACCTTTAACCCGCCGAGCCCAGGCTGCAGTGACGTCACAGACTACCTATGCTTTCATTCACTGTGGGCTGTTTGGACAGAACAGTCTTACTACAGAACCCGCCCATTAAGCCACTCCCCTTTGGGGGCGCTGAAAGTCTAAATTCTCACAGATATTGTCTCAGAAAGGGATTGGGCAGCTGTCAAGTTCCAAAGGTCTTGCCCACAGCATTGTACCGCCCATTGAAACATGGCCGCCACCTAAATGACTTCACAGACGGCTAGCGCCTCGTTGCCTAGGGCAACGACAGAGATCTCGCCCTTCCTAACACGTGATATCGTTACTAACTGGTAGGACCAAACGGCAACCAATCAGAGGAGAGAACTGCTTCCAGCGGGAGCTGTAGCGCGAGCCCCAACATCCTGAGAGATCAGGACAAAAACAAGAGCAGCGGAGGAGAGAGGTGAGGAGTGGAATAAGGTTATGGAGAAGTGACTGTGTGGGTTTTATAACGAGATAGTGTCACAGGACTGCACTGTAACACTGCTCAGATACCATAGGAATAATAACAGTGATAGAAGATGGTTATTACGATGTGTAAAGTTCCACCAAAATGACGGTTCATTTATATGTAAGAGCTCTTGTAGATAATATTCATTACGTAGCATGCATGGACTTGTCCAGTGTGACAAGGCTTGTTCTGTGTGTGTGGAAGTTGTTGTAAGTTTCATTGTTGTCACTGACACTTAGAATGCTGGTCTGGCTGGGTCAGAAGGAGCCAATCACAGCACCGCTAATTCACCTAGCATACAGAGATCTTGTATCAGTCAGAGGAAAGTGTTAAAGCTATTATACATGTTTATACATGAGCACTTTACTATAACAATTGGTGTTTAAATGAAACTTTACGTTTAAGTACACCCACTGATGTGCCACCATACCCTGTACTTATTGCTGCTGTGCCACCATACCCTGTGCTTACTGCTGCTGTGCCACCATACCCTGTGCTTACTGCTGCTGTGCCACCATACCCTGTGCTTACTGCTGCTGTGCCACCATACCCTGTGCTTATTGCTGCTGTGCCACCATACCCTGTGCTTACTGCTGCTGTGCCACCATACCCTGTGCTTACTGCTGCTGTGCCACCATACCCTGTGCTTATTGCTGCTGTGCCACCATACCCTGTGCTTACTGCTGCTGTGCCACCATACCCTGTGCTTACTGCTGCTGTGCCACCATACCCTGTGCTTACTGCTGCTGTGCCACCATACCCTGTACTTATTGCTGCTGTGCCACCATACCCTGTGCTTACTGCTGCTGTGCCACCATACCATGTGCTTATTGCTGCTGTGCCACCATACCCTGTGTTTACTGCTGCTGTGCCACCATACCTTGTGTTTACTGCTGCTGTGCCACCATACCTTGTGTTTATTGCTGCTGTGTCACCAGCTTTGTGCTTACTGCTACTGTGCCACCATACCCTGTGCTTATTGCTGTTATGCCACCATACCCTGTACTTATTGCTGCTGTGCCACCATACCCTGTACTTATTGCTGCTGTGCCACCATATCCTGTGCTTACTGCTGCTGTGCCACCATACCCTGTGTTTACTGCTGCTGTGCCATCATACCATGTGCTTATTGCTGCTGTGCCAGCATACCCTGTGTTTACTGCTGCTGTGCCACCATACCATGTGCTTATTGCTGCTGTGCCACCATACCCTGTGTTTACTGCTGCTGTGCCACCATACCTTGTGCTTATTGCTGCTGTGTCACCAGCTTTGTGCTTACTGCTACTGTGCCACCATGCTCTGTGCTTATTGCTGCTGTGCCGCCATACCCTGTGCTTTTTGCTGCTGTGCCAATTGCTGCTGTGCCACTATACCCTGTGTTTTTTTGCTGCTGTGCCACCAGCTCTGTGCTTTTTGCTGCTGTGCCACCAGCTCTGTGCTTTTTGCTGCTGTGCCACCATACCCTCTGCTTACTGCTGCTGTGCCACCATACCCTCTGCTTACTGCTGCTGTGCCACTATACCCTCTTCTTATTGCTGCTGGGCCATCATACCCTGTGATTATTGCTGCTGGGCCACTATACTCTGTACTGATTGCTGCTGGGCCACCATACCTTGTGCTTACTGCTGCTAGGCCATGTGCTTACTGCTGTTGGGCCATCATACCCTGTGCTTGTTGGTCCTTTGCCAGAGCGCACTGTGCAGTTTTGCCTGGTGCTCTGTTGCCCACTGCTTTGGGGCGTTCTGGTTTGCTCAGTGCTAGGCCCCTGTAATTTATCCAGGATAGGACTTTGCCTTTATATTTTGTGCCCCATCAGTTGGCACTTTTCCACTGTAATCTGCTGATTAGTTCTGTGCCCTTGGACCCTGCGCTGCTTTGCCCCAGGGTCCTTGGACCCTGCGCTGCTTTGTGTCATGCTCCACAGTCTTTGATGGGTTGCAGAGATGATACTTAAAACAGTGTGAAATGGACTCTAGTATTACTACTATGTTTATTTGTAACGCACCAACATATTCAGTAGTGCTGCTGTACAAGGGTTAAGTACAAAGCAAAACAAAAACTGACACATTGGAAAGCGCAGAGAGCCCTGTCTTTGAGTTGAGAATCTAGAGTACCTGGAGCTTTCCCTAAAGCACCTTACATGAGTGAAAACGCGCACACTTACTCTAATCATAAGGAAGGAATTTTTGGATTCTCAGTTACATTTTGCAGATATTTTTTATGTAAATACTGAAATACTTTTAACCCAAAATGAGTTATGACCAAACGTATCTATTCCTTACCTGAAAGCAGCTGTAGTTTGGATAAAAAAGGTGTAAGTATTCTTTGTGAACTTAGACTTTTTGGATCAGATGATCTATAGATAGACTTGATCAGTTGGACGGGGGGAGGTGGCGGGATTTGCCCAGATGCAAGCTTTCTAGAGGTGGTGGGATGGGATATGGTGGGAGCCTGTATGTTTGATTCCTCAACCAGATAAACTTTAAAATAAACCCAAATGATATTTGGTTCTTCATCTCCATTCAAAAAATGTTTTTAGTACACTGTGATTTATAAAGCTTTTTGTGCGTGTAAAAAAGAATCGAACAGGTTATGAATAATTTACACAAACTGCATTGCATGGCATTTGATTATTAATGCAGTGGATCCACTACATTATGATTTCTTCCATTTACCTTGAACTGATCAGCTTTACAACGTCATGGTCATTCACTAAATTTCACTAATATGTACATCATACCTACAAGATCAAACATTTAGTGTCTCCTTCTCTGGCACCTCTTCTTCTCCTCACCCTCTGTCTGCTGGTGTACCCCAAGGATCAGTCCTAGGCCTCCTCCTCTTCTCCATCTATACATCCTCACTTGGCACCCTAATAAACTCTTTTGGACTTCAGTATCATCTCTATGCAGATGACACTCAAATCTACCTCATCAGGACCTGATTTATCCCCCTCTCTTCTAGTACATGTTTCCAACTGCCTCCCAAGTATATCCTCCTGAATGTCCGCCCAACAAGACCGAACTCCTAATCTTCCCACCATATATTACAGCCTTCAATTCCTCACATCTCTCTCTCACTGTCAACAACGCCATAATCACTCCCACCTCCCAAGCCCATTGTCTTGGGGTTCTACTGGACCCTGCCCTCTCTTTCATCCCTCACATACAATCACTAACAAAATCTTGTCTTTTCAATTTTAAAAAAACATTTCCAAAATACGTCACTACCTTACACAAGATGCAACTAAGATTCTAATATATTCCCTCATCATATCCCATCTTGACTACAACAACTCACTTCTAGCTGGCCTACCCACCACCTGTCTAGCCCCCCTTCAATCCATATTGATTGCCTCTGCAAGACTCATCTACCGTACAAAAAGCTCAGTGTCTTCAGCACCTCTCAGTCAATCACTCCACTGGCTTCCTGTAGCCTCCAGAATAAAATGTAAAATCAGGACCCTAACTTAAAAAAGCCCTTAACAGCATTTCACCCCCTTATATCTCTGCTCTCATCTCCAAATATTCCCACACCCGCCCTCTTTGCTCTGCTAATGACCTTCTTCTTTCCTTCTCACTCCCGCCTTCAAGACTTCTTTTTCTCGATCTGCCCCTATTCTCTAGAACTCCTTTCCTCGCTCCACTAAACTATCCTCCTGCTTCAAAAATGTTCAAAACCTAACTAAAAAACACCTGTTTAAAGAAGCCTATAACCTCCATCCTTAACATGCACACTGCATTTCTCACCCTCCTGTACCACACCCAAAACCTTTATATTGTAAGTCTGTGAGTTTTTTCATTCTTGCACGGCGCTTTGGGGAAAGCTCTATGGACACTGAAATCTAAGCTCAAAGGCCAGGCCTTCCATCTTTGTAATGTGTTAATATTGTTTTGCCTTGATCACAACTTATGTATAGAGCTACAGAATATGTTGGCGCTTTACAAATACACAATAATAATATATGTCATGAAGTAGAATTAAATGATGAAAAATGTCTGGGTCATATGAGAGTTTTACTTTTATAGGCATGTTCTGGACATGAAATACTCCATTCAGTGGCAAAGGCTTATGCTCTATTGGATCACTTAATGAGGACTCAACAATACAGTAATACTTTGGGATTATTTAGATTGTGTCTCTAGGTAATATCACATTGTACTTCATTCAGTTTGGTGCAAAGCTAAATAGTAATTTAGTTCATGTGAAGTATCAGCCTTTTAAACATGTTCTGGATCTCACAGTATTCAGGGTATTGGTCCTCAGACCAAAAAAAGGTTGAGAACCACTGGTCTAGATCCGTGTTCCTCAGCGTTTGGGGGACCGGTGCTCGTCCTCTGGAAGAATAAAGGAGAGTGGAAGAGGGATGGTGAGGGGAGACAAATACAGTGGATATAAAAAGTCTAAAAAAATGAGACAAAGATAAATCATTTCAGAACTTTTCCCACCTTTAATGTGACCTATAAACTGTACAACTCAATTGCAAAACAAACTGAAAACATTTAGGTGGAGGGAAGAAAAAAAAAGAAGAAAAATAATGTGGTTGCATAAGTCTGCACACCCTCTTATAACTGTGGATGTAGCTGTGTTCAGAATTAAGCAATCACATTCCAAATCGTGTTAAATAGGAGTCAGCATACACCTGCCATCATTTAAAGTGCCTCTGATTAACCCCAATTAAAGTTCAGCTGCTCTAGTTGGTCTTTCCTGAAATGTTCTCAGTCGCATCCCACAGCAAAAGCCATGGTCCACAGAGAGCTTCCAAAGCATCATAGGGATCTCATTGTTAAAAGGTATCAGTCAGGAGAAGGGTACAAAAGAATTTCCAAGGCATTAGATATACCATGGAACACAGTGAAGACAATCATCATCAAGTGGAGAAAATATGGCACAACAGTGACATTACCAAGAACTGGAGCTCCCTCCAAAATTGATGAAAAGACGAGAAGAAAACTGGTCTGGGAGGCTACCATGAGTCCTACAGCAACATTAAAGGAGCTGCAGGAATATCTGGCAAGTACTGGCTGTGTGGTACATGCGACAACAATCTCCCGTATTCTTCATATGTCTGGGCTATGGGGTAGAGTGGCAAGACGAAAGCCTTTTCTTACGAAGAAAAACATCCAAGCCAGGCAACATTTTGCAAAAACACATCTGAAGTCTCCCAAAAGCATGTGGAAAAAGGTGTTATGGTCTGATGAAACCAAGGTTGAACTTTTTGGCCAGAATTCCAGAAGATATGTTTGACGCAAAAACAACACTGCACATCACCAAAAGGACACCATAACCACAGTAAAGCATGGTGGTGGCAGCGTCATGCTTTGGGGCTGTTTTTCTTCAGCTGGAACTGGGGCCTTAGTTAAGATAGAGGGAATTATGAACAGTTCCAAATACCAGTCAATATTGGCACAAAACCTTCAGGCTTCTGCTAGAAAGCTGAACATGAAGAGGAACTTCATCTTTCAGTATCACAACGACCCAAAGCATACATCCAAATCAACAAAGGAATGGCTTCACCAGAAGAAGATTAAAGTTTTGGAATGGCCCAGCCAGAGCCCAGACCTGAATCCGTTTGGAAATCTGTGGGGTGATCTGAAGAGGGCTGTGCACAGGAGGCTGTAGTTTTCGGGGCTGGCGATGAGTGCCTTTGGCTCTCCTCGCGAGGCCCGCAATGAGCACCTTCGCCGCTCATTGCGCAAGCCCGTAATTTTTAACATTGTGTGACCAACACTCGCAATTACGATAAATATATATGTGTTTTTTTGTTTTTTTTAAACGCTCAACATATTCTGAAACGCTGTACAAGAGTTAAGTACATAGCAAACATTTTTTTTATTCTTTGTTGCATCCGATACAGGGAATTTTATAAGGTCTCACAGTTTTTTTTTTTTAAATAAAGATCTGAGTGCAAAAACATATTCAGACGTTTAACTGCATATGGCGACTTGCCTGCTGCCAGCCAATGAGATCCTCCGATTTAAAGCTCACTTTCTCCATTTTTCCTGTTGGTTTCAGTGGCATTTTCACTACTTATTATTTCATGCAAAACACAGCTTTAGTGATGTTTCAAACATGCTCTTTAAAATGCTTAAAAATGTTATGTTCCATGTCCCTTTTTAATATGTATTTTGCTAAAATTGTCCCGTACCTAATATTTAAGGTGTGTTTTACTATTCGTTAGTACTTAGTGTTGGGGTATTGGGACCTTCTATGTTTTTGTCTCTGAGTATTAACCTTAAAAGGGCCACTGTAGATCAGTTTATGTAGAACTGCAATTGATAAAGAGCAACATGTTTTTAGAATGTAAATACAATTAATACAGCTTTTAATATATTTATTTAATTTATGGGTCGTGAACGATTTCTGTGCTACTGCAGTCATATGAAAATGGTGACTGTGCGCTCTAACCTAGGGACTGATTGGTGTATGATCTTGCTTTGGTGGAAGTCTGGGTGTGTGAATGGAATATATTTTTGGGTACTGGCAGGGGCTGTAAGTTAAGATGGGTAGTGCCCATCCCATGGAGAACGCCAAGCTACGGTATATGTATTTTGGACTATGTGGAGCTGATAAGGCTAGGTGTTGCAAATTGTGCCTAAAATGCAGCAATACGAAGTCTTGGTTTGCCTTGTGCCTAGTCTTCTCAAGCTTTACCAATGATTTGCCAAAAATCTTCCTGCACCAGGTTGTCAGAGAGGCAGGCTTAGTTGGCTATTTTAATGAACTACTCTTATGATGGCTCTTCTGGGTTTACCAGTAATTTATGGAAGGCTTACTTTACACTAAAAGTTGGTGAGTAGATTAAATAGTCTTCAGTCTGTACTCTGGCTTCTACATTACTGTCATTAAAGGGGTTGGTATTGGCACAAGACTTTATGAATAAAAATATTATATTTGAAAGTGACTTCTCCTCCAGTAAAAAATATGAGTAGATCAGATAGGCTATTATTATTTTCCAACAAGATCTATGACTGTATAATATAAAGTACCTTCCTGCAGCGAAAAGTCTATAAAAAAGAATAGGATGAATCCAGGACACCTTGAACACGTAGGAGGTGAACTTCTTATTAACATTAGACTGTCAGTCTCTTACACATGATACATTTAATTTGCCATAATTATTAACAATTTATAGGAGAAAAGAGGTTTTGTAACAACTTTGCCTAACATGAACAAGATAAATTTAACAAATAAAAAACAAAATCGGTAGAGCACGCAAAGTAATGAACAGGATAATCTATTTTAATTTTTTTTTTTATTAATTTCATAGATCTGCTTTGTGCTTTGTTACCTTGTCTGCCTTTAGTCTAAGGGTGTGGGGGTCTGAACATACGATTCCACCAATTAGTCTAGGTGTCTAATATTAATAGAAACAAAGTCAAAATGTTTTAAATTCTAAAAACATTGTGCTTTGTATCAATTCAAGTTCTTCATAATAGCACAATATATGTATGACACTTCAGTGGTACTTTACTGTTTTTTGGTGTGTAGCAAAATGGTAAAATTCCTTGTGTGTGAAAGAGAGTTGGATGAAGGGGAACCAGAGTATTTGTTGATGTGGGGAAGTGCTTTGTGAGGAAAGAAATAGGTACTTAACTTCTCTAGGATTCTAGCCAACAAAACCTATATAATGGTTACATTATTCAGTGCTAGTCTATGTTGGGTGGGTTCAGTAACTATATTCATGTCTCTTTATACAAAGGCTAGCTGTCTGTACTTGTGCTGTAATCACTTACAGTATCTCTGTCCTTATGTTTACAGGCAGTCATAAATCCATGACATGTGAAATTGGTGCTTGGAGTCTGGAAGAAAGCAATCAATTTAAAATAAGACTCTCTGCTTAGATATAACTCCAATATGGACAGGATGATGTTCATCTCTCAGAACCATCCTACTAGTAATGAACTTGGAAGGTAAGATGATAATTAATTCCTGTTTTTAATTGTGGAGTCTCACTTCTGGAGCAGTTCACTAATTGTATTGCAGATATGGTTTTACTCATGGGGATATGAAGTTGTATTAAAATGACATCCACTTTTTCTATCTTGCATTTAAAAAAAAACATGTTTTGCACATGAAGAGACATTATAAAATGCTTCTCTTTGTGAAAAGATTTATCTAATATTTGTAAAATGTGCATTAAAATGAGAAAAGAGTTAGAAGTGCTTGCTCCTGCCATGGATGACCTGTTGATTGTTACAAACCGGAAAGCATCTTTGGCAGGAAATGGCAACATCAGTTAGTGCTTTTATTCTCAGGTTTGCAGACGTGAGGTTTATTTATGTCATTATTAGATCACTAATTAGTTACCTTTCTACTATAGTTGATCTATTGGCTCTCCCTTAGAAGTGTTGACTTCTATTCCTATTCTTTGTAATTTCTACAGTTTGCCACACCTTCCACTCACTGTTGTTCTTTACTCCTGGGCACCAGAACCCACACAAACCTGCCAGCACTTGATTCACAACACCTTTTCCTAGCCACCGTCACCTGCGCTGATATTGCCACCCCACAATATAACGTGACTCTAACTTTCCATCCTTGATACTCTTGTCCCCATAACCTCATGCAGACACCCTCCCTCGTATCCACAACCATGGGACACTACACAAACAAGCTATATCGAGAGGTGCTCCCACACTGCTGAACGACTATGGTGTAAATCTCGCAAACCAGCAGATTTCCTGCATTGCAAGTTTATTTTGCGCAACTGCTTCTCTTCCCTCAATCTTACCAAATAACACTGATTTTTATAATTAATACTGAATTTGGCTGCCACATTCAACGCTTTCCTCTACCCTCCATCACCTCCTGCTTGTTCCTGTCTCATGGGTGTGAATACTTTGCTCGATACTTTAATAATAAAATGTCAAATATCCATAACAAACTGCTGTCAGCATGGCCCTAATTAGTTCTCCTCTCAACAAACCGACAGAACCCAAACTTTACCTTTCCCCAGTCACACATTCAACTTCTCCACATGATCCTATTCCATCACAGCTAATCCGTCACCTCTCTCCCACCCTTATCCTCTCACATATGCGTTCAGTCTTTCCCTAAACACTGCAAGTTTCCCGCCATGATTACACCAATTCTTAAGGAACCCTCATCTGATCCAGCTTCTGCATCAAACTATCGCCCTATCTTAGTCAGTCCTAGGCTCCGTGCTCTTCTCCATCTATACATCCTCCCTTGTTATCCTAATAAAATCTTCTGGATTTCAGTATAATCTATATGTAGATGAAACTCAAATCTGCCTGTCCGCACCAGATCTATCCCCCTCTCTTCTATCATTAGTTTCCAACTGCCTCTCTAGCATATCCTCCTGGATATCTGCCCATCAACTGAAACTCAACATGTCAAAGATTCAGCTTCTAATCTTCCCACCCTCTATTGCAGCTTTCACTCCTCAAATATCTCTCACTCCTCAAATATCTCTCACTGTTGATAATGACATCATCACTCCCACCTCCCAGGCCCCTTGTCTCGGGGTTCTACTGGACAATGCCTTCTCTTTCTTTCCTCACACAATAAATCCCTAAATCTTGTCATTTTCACCTAAAAACATCTTCAAAATATGTTCCTATTTTACACAAAACGCAACAAAAATTAAAATCCACTATTTTATCACATCTCGTCTCGACTACTGCAACTCTCCCAATCACCCATCTGTCCTCACTCCAATCCATAATAAACACCTGCACTAGACTCATCCACCATACTCAACACTCAGTATCTGCAGCACCTCTCTGTCAATCACTCTACTGGCTTCCCATAGCTTCCAGAATAACATTTTAAATCATGACCCTAATGTTTAAAGTCCTCAACAACAGTGCACCCCCTTATATCTCTGCTCTCGTCCTAAAATACTCACCCCAATAGGGGTTCAGTACATAGAAAAAACAAATGATAATGATTATAAATGTTATAACGAAGTTTATTCTTATAAGTTTTTTTTTATTTTGCACCAATAACTTTTAAAGGCATATGCAAGTGAGGTGGGTTATGAATGCATCATAACCCACCTAGCAAAACATTTTTGCATGAAAAAATGCAAACATTTTTTGCAAATGTAGACACCCCCACAACAGCGTTTTCTATATTGGGTTCCACATTTTTAATGAGATATCCAATATTCAGTCAATCCGAAAGCAGCTGCTCCCGAACAATTCAGAGCATAGCTTTAACCTATTTAACCCATCTTTACAGACCGCCATAAGTCTACATGTAACCCCATCACTTATGGGGGGTCTATACAGACCCCTTAAGCCTCTATTTAACCCCATCAGTTCCATAAGAGTATATAAAATCGAACCCTAACATTAACCCCATACGTGCTATGAGGTTCCTCCAGGACCCTCATGACCCTGAGTACAAACACTACACTACCCCACCCCCCGCCCTCCTCCCTATCCTATTAATCCCCTCTACCCTAACCTATTAACCCGTACCCACCTAACACTTAGCCTAACCTATTAACACCTACACTACCTACCCAACCCCATATTAAACCCTGCACACCGTACTAATTTCAAAATATAAAAAAAACAAAATTACAAATAATAAAAAAAGCACTATTACAAAAAAGCACCACTACAGAAAAATAAAAAAGAACTACTCACATGAACAAATAAACGCATCACATTACAATAAATCAATACCAGCACCCAGCAATAAACCAGGTAAAATATACCCCTATCTACATATATTTAACCCCTAACTACATACTTGAATACCCCTATCTACATATATTTAACCCCTAACTACATACAGTAATAAATCCTTAACCTGATCTCAAACCACCTCCTTACTAAACCTACAATAGGGAAAATAAGGCCACTTACATTGCCCAAATGCGATCACAGGTTTCTGGCCTTCGTCCCTAGCATAAGTGCCCATCCTTTTATTACCGCAGGTCCGGCACCCCTATGAAAAAAGAAACATAAAAAAAAATACAAAAATTACAACATCTAAACAATATCTTTTTCCCCATGTCCCCATCCTCCTGGTAGCCTTCGCGGACAGGGGCCCTTAAAAAAAAAAAAAAATAAAGTTGCGCTAAAATTGAGAAATTTAACTCCTTGCCGCAAATGAGGCTTCTAGCGATTCTTTCGGTAAAAAATAGGAAATGAAGCCTTCTGATTGGCTGAAATATGATTGACAGCATTTTCAGCCAACCAAAAGGCGCTATTGCCTTCAGCCAATCAGAATGAGATACACCCCCCACGGGGTATATCCCATTGTGATTGGCATCTGCACCTTCTATTCTAATTGGCTGCAATTTGATTGACAATTACAACAGCCAATCAGAATGAAATATACCCCATGGGGATGTATCCTATTCTGATTGGCTGACAACTTGGTGCCTTCTGATTGGCTGAAATATGATTGACAGCGTGTTCGGTTAATCTGAAGGCGCCATTTCCTAATTTTTACTGGAAGAAGCGCTAGAAGCCTCATTTGCGGCGGGGAGCTCGTCCAGGGAGGAGCTCCGTAAGTTTTTTTTTTTTTTTTTTTTTTTTGTGTGTGTAATATTTATAATGTATTGTTTGTATGTTGTGTTTAATTTTTGTGTTAATTTTATGTTTTTTTTTAGGTAATTCAAGCCTGAGTTATACGGGCTTGAATGACCTCCAAGCCAGTAACTCGTTCTTCAAGCCAGTAGGACTTTGGCCACAAAGTACAGTATTGGCTAGAAGCGATGTTCCAGCTTGTGGATGTAGTGCTGTTAATACTCATGTCCCCCATTTTGTTCCCCATCATTTACAGTGATTGCTTAAATATATATTTGGCTTAGTAGTGTTCAGATTTGAGCCTGCCAAGACTAACTGCTGATTAGCATGGTTTGTGGTCGGCCGTAATAGGGACCACCTTGCAGCTCCATCCAATTGAATAGCAGCGTAAATGTAGCGATACATTGGGCCAAAACCCGATCGCAAGGAATTGCAGGCTTGCTGCCGATTTACGGCCCAGAATTGAATGAGGCCCTCAATGTTTAACAAAAATAAAACAGTACAGGTACAGAATATGAAAAAGGGGTGTTTACATATTTTCAAATGTTCTCCCTAAAGATCATAGTGCATTTTTTTTTCCCCTCTGGGGAAAAAAAGAAAATCCTGTCTGTACGCCATCTTTGCAGTGTGAGATGGTGGTAGTGTGAAGCCCCACCCCCCTTGGGACCTTAGTTTAGCCTGTTCCCCAGAATGCAATATGCCAGTGCACATATGTGCTATTTAAATATCTATATTTATTGTTGTGTTTTCGCCATCATCAAATTTAGTTATTCTAAAGGAGAGCGAGGGGGAGGAGTGCCCCTGGAGCCATGATTGAGGGAAACTTTGTTTTTGAATTAAATTTTTTTGCTAAAGCCTTTCTTTGCTGCTGTTTGCACATGTACACGTGCTTTTTGATTATTTTTATATGTGGGGTTCAGGCATTATTCACATCTTCAAAAGAGCAATGAAAATATTGATAATTCTAATTGGTATTTTTCAGCTCACAGCAAGAACATGTAGATATGGATAAGGTTCTTGAGCTTCGTTGTGCTCTAAATAAGGTAAAAAATGAGAAGGTGGAACTGATGGCAAAACAGAACGAAGAGGTAAGTTTTATTCTGGCTTATTGATGTAATGCTGAAACGTTACCTATATATAATTTTCTATGAGAATCAGAAACTGTAATAGACAAATGAAATAATTAATAATGTACAACACTAAAGAAAGGAAAAATTGTGAAAGAATCTAAAGCATAAACAATTTACCCTTTAGAAATGTGAGAAGTGTATCACAATATGAAAATATATAAACTATGAAAGTAAATTTTATGACAGCACACCATCACCAGGTGTACACACTGAGATGAGCTTTATGTGAGGGAAGTAAATTTTCACAAAATTACCTAAGGTTTAAATGTGCCGTGTCTACCTGGGCTTCAAGTGACATCATAAGACACACACGCACACACTCTGACAGTATATGACACAATGCTACAATATGACACCATGACCTAGCTGAAGCCCTTACCCTCCATGTCTCCGTGTGTTCAGGGCTGTCTCTCAATCTTGCCAAATAGCGTTTCACCTTCCACACTGACACACTTCGCACCTCTCTCTCCCTCCTTTACCACACACAATAACTTTAGATTGTAAGTCTGCTAGTTTCAATCCTGCAGGGTGCTTTGGGGAAAGCACCATGGACACTGGATTCGAGGCTCAAAGACAGGGCCCTCCTTGAGTTGATTTGTATTTACCTTTGCCTGGAACTTATCATATGTACAGCGCTACGAATATGTTGGCGCGTTATAAGTTACCGATAATAATAATAATTGCAATTTCCACGCTGGCAGCTCAAGCACTCTTTCAGTCATGCGCCACAATCATGGTCATAGTCATGTCTCAGGAGCCCGGCTTCACCTGCACAATAAGCATGCACGTAGTAAGATTGTTACCTCAGAAATAAAGACAACAGGGCGCGTCTGAAGGTGAAGGATGTTAAGAGGAATAAAGTCATATAATAAAGTGATACAATGAGAAATAAATTTGATAACATGAAGAAATACTGCTATATAATGACAACCAGAGAACCAGAGAGAAAATAAGATTTACAATATAATTACATAAGAAATGAGGAAAAAAGAGATGCAATGAGAGAGAAAATGAAACTCCATAGTAGGTATAATAACAAATATGTCAATGAGATAACATACAGTGTATGTTATATATATATATATATATATATATATATATATATATATCAACTATTAAAATGTCCTGGTGCATAACACTCGTTATACTAATGATGACTGGTGATTGCAAATACTATGGGCATACCGTGTATAGATATATACACCTATATCTCTTGAAGTGGTTCCTACAAGGAATCGGGCCATTAAACAAAAGAGAATATGGCCCACTTAATCTATACATTCAAATCCCAGTACAACTCCCTTAATATACCAAATTACTTTGCTAATCCTTGGATAGTTGCAGATGGCTAAAGCTACTATAAAAGTTAAAAAACAAAACAAAAAGATGCGTAGTAACTAAAAAAATACTAATATGCACTGGGTGGGGAGTATTAAATGAGGCCAAAGATTGGACAGCTGAATATACGTATTTTGCCATTTACCACTGTATTTCATAAGTGCATATAAGCAATTCCCAGCGGCCTATGCAATTAGACCTCCTCCCCACAATGCAAAAAGAGTTCTTGCGCATCCACAAAGATAGTCCCGAAGGTCCTTTTCACCCTAATCCAGGCTTACTCATGGGCTCACTTTTTGAGTTACTACGAATCTTTTTGTTTTATTTTTTAACTTTTATAGTAGCTGTTTAGCAATCTGCAACTACCCAAGGATTCACAAAGTCATTTTGCCACATGAGAAGAGTTGTATTGGGATTTGCATGTATAGATTAAGTGGGCCATATTCTCTTTTGTTTAATGGCCTGATTCCTTGTTGGAACCACTTCAAGAGATATATAGGTGCATATATCTATACACGGTATGACCATAGTTTTTGCAATCACCAGTCATCATTAGTATTCTACTATTTAATTGGCTAGACTGTTCCTACTTATTAAAGTGCTACATCATACAGTGTATTTCACAAAAAGTATTCATTAGATAGAAAATATTAATATGAGAATATATAAAGTGTGTTAATAAGAGATACCATGGGAATAAATGTTAATGTGACATTATATGGAGTAAAAATGCTAAAATGTGATTATTATGAGGTAAAAAGTATTAATACAAAGTAAAAAATATGAGACAAGATGTGAAAAATGGCAAAAAAAAGTTATTTATGAGATACAAAGTGTTAACATGTGAGTATATGATGTAAAGGGTAATAATGAAGTAATGTAGAATAAAAAGTACCAGTATGACATCGCATAAGACCGTTTTTAATTTATAGTTATATGAGAAAATATAAAGTAATTCAAGGGATATGTAAGTTTCCTGGATTATGAATGTATCTGATGCAGGAGAATTAATAGTATATAAAATAAAAATGTTTGCATGAAAAAAAATAAACATTTAAACACTTACCTTGAAGTAAGCAAGATTAATTTCTGACCGTTTAAAATTAAGGTTAACACCCCCTCCATATTTAGTTTTGGCCAATCCGGTTAGACGAAAGATTTGAGACATAGCACTGTTAGTTGCTATGGCAACAACACACAACATAGACAGGAAGCAGGGATGAGTCATATGCCAGCAGTGACTGGGAGGCTAACAACACTGCTCTCCTATTGGCTGAGCAAGTAAGAGCAGGTAAATAGTGGGTTAATATTGTTCACCGGATGCCGCATGCTGATTGGGTGGGGATCAGGAACTTGTGTAGACACCCCCTGTGGGGGTATCAACACAATCATTAGAGGGATTTTTAGATATTAATAAAAATAAAATGTTTTATGAGATGTGCTGCATACACATAGGCTGCTTTTTGCCTATAGAGTGCAGAAATGTATTAATCCAGCAAATTTAGATATCCCTTTAAGAGATTAAATGAGACAAAAATTTACTTGTACCATAATTTATGACGGGTAATTACTCTAGTTTTAATATAATGGCATTAATAAGGGCTCTGGACAAATGTTAGTTGCTCGTCCACGTTTGAAGCTGTTAGGACGTTTCTGCAGATGATTGATATGTATAATGCATTACCTGGCTCCAAGAAATGTTTGGCTGGCTCCTAACTAACCTTGCTGGTTCCTATGTTTAAAATATTTTGGTCAACCCCTGTGTCTACAGGGTTCCCTCTCTTTGCATTGCCTTACAGTTGACAGACCAAGGTGTTTTACATATAGTCAAAAAAATGTTGGAGAAACATATTCCCAGGTCAGACAATACAGTTTTGCACACAAGTATCTGAATATAATGTAACTCACAAGGGTACGGGGGGATGCTTATCTGTTGTAGCTAAACCAGACAAGGAACTCCAATTTAAGGATAGTTTATTTCATGATTTGGATACGTAGAATAGAGAGTAAATGTGGTGATAATGTAGAGGCCTGGAAGAAAGGGACCCAGGTCCTAATACTGACCCAGGTCTGCCTATTGACTATTCCCAGCTTTATATTCTGCCCCCTTTAATCTTAGCACATTAATCTTTTTTTATTCTTACAAAAATTACTACTAAATTCAGTATTTTTCTTATCTTGAGCCCCACACTAAGCTATATCCTCTGATCTGGGAATTTGTTACTCCAACATTTCTTTCACTAAGTTCAAAACTCCTAAGACAATTCAATGAGAACCCTGTAGATGTCCGTGATACCTTTCTAACCGCAACAAAAAAAAAAAAGAGGGGAAGCAGTTTATCCCAATGCTGAATATGAGTTGACACAATTTTGTTTAAATGTACCCTTCAGAATCTTGTTATAACATATGAGCTGCAGCATATTTCCCTATCCAAAGTCCCAGTTATTTCAATGTATGTAATTATGTATCATTGAGTTAGGAGTTGAGTAAAGAGGCAACAAGGCTCTGTATAATCTCTTCACCTCAGGTATTTGGTATAAAATATCGTACCTTGCTAATATTCATCTCCCATCCCTTGCTGCTATTTCTCAGCTGTCCATCTTGGGCTGTCAAGTCATTAAACTTCGTTCTGAGGTGGAGAAAGGGGAAGCAGAACGTCAAAGACTGGAGTATGAACTGGCGGTTCTTAGAAAGCAATGCAGTGCAGACAGAATGGCCTTAGAGGAGGAGAAACAGCACTCTTTAAGGCTCCAAGGACAATGTAAAGGTAATATAGAATCTGACATTGAGATATATATGTGTGTGTCTTGAATATGCTTTATTTATTATTACATCCCTTTTGTCTTTATGCTCTGATCACTGTACTCTCCATTCTTTCTCATTCTCCACATTTCTGTTTCTCCACATTTTATTTGCATTTTGTATGCATAAATCACATGATGTCTTACGTGATCTTTACAAAGACTCAGTTGAAGGTCTTCTTCAAGTGAGAGAGGACCATCACCGTAACTAATACTGATAAAAGGGACGCAACATTCATACAAATGTGCATATTTTCAATTAGAATTTATTTAAAAATTAATTTCGTAATAGAAAAACTATTTTTACATTTTTTTTATCAGTAACAAATTGCCTTATTATTAATACAATTCTCCCTGGGTTGTTGGCTTCTTTTTGCATAACGCTTCTGGAGTGTCAATCTGTAAACTTCAAGACTCTACTGATAAATTAGAAGCCATATGTATAAATAATCCAATAATGAGGAAGCTATTGGAGCTTTTTATCATTAAAGATGTAATTAGTTACTGAAAACAAGACCGGTGGGAGGATCTTTTGTGCTGAGTGACAGCCAAAATGTAGTATATTTGAAGCTGTTTTTAAATAACAATATTATTTTTCATATTTTCTGCTACTTTTATCATAATTGGGACCTTTGCTGTGTCCTTTTAAGTTATTCATCAAAACAGTGTCTCTATTCAGGTTATTTTGAAAAAAACATGTATTTAGTTACTTTGAAGTTACTAAGATTTATATTTCACCAAACAGTTCAGATTGAGGAGCTTCATAAGAAAGAGCAGGAGATGAAGAATAAAATGGAATCTGTTATCCAGGTATGTATGGTGTATACAGCAAAATATACGACAATGAGCATGTATCTTGTTACTATAGGATCAATAGTACTGTCACCTCTTAATAACTAATCCACATTCATCATACATTTATTAAGAGTACAATATCTGACTTACCTCTGCACTTTGTTCACTTTTTTTTGGATATATTTTTTTTTATGAAATAAATGCACTACCTTGTGTATCCTTACTTTATAAAGTCTATGAACATAACTTGTCTTATAAGATGGTACTGGTCTGTAAGTCATTATGTTGCATGACTGTATCACAAAAGTATCTATTCTTGTTTTGCCACACTTTGAAGAATCACTTTTTTCTAAAAGGCCCAGTCCATAATTTTTACCTTGATTTACTATATATATATATATATATATATATATATATAATATATATATATATATATATATATATATATATATATATATATATATATATATTGTGACAGTCGTACAGAGATGTGGGAGAGTTCTTGAAGATGGATATGTGAGCCTGAGGCTGGATACAGGCATTTGCCCAATCCCAGTCCTGCAGGTGTTAAAGGCTCGATTACATTACAATGTGACTGCAGCAATGAACAGGCTGGGGCAGTCTGTGAAAAATCAGTTGTAGCCCAGAGCCGAGAGAGAGAGTGTGTTTGAGCTGGGCCATAGACGTGTTGCAACTCTGATGAAGAGTTGTAGCCTAGAGCCCAGAGGAGCAGTGCTGCACCAGAGACAAAGAGTGTTACCCAGAGCGGCTGCTGGAATTGTACTGGAGTGGCAGAAACTGAAACTGGAGACAAAGATCCTGAGAGCCTAAAGTGGGGAAACTGTCAAGAAAAGACCACAGAGCAGGAGCCCTGGAGACCAGTATTCCAAGGATACAGTTTATTGTGGTCCCTCCAGGCTTAGTTTGGAGTGGATAGTGATAGTTAGGAAACTACTCAGAGAGTAAGGTAGTGCTCTGAAAGAGCTAGGCCTGCTTATTTATTGTTTTATTTATTTTCTTACTTTTTCTGCGGGCCATAAATGGTATTAAAAGTCCTGGAAAGTATTTTAACGGCCTCCAGTGCTCCTCTATCGGAAGAGTCGGAGGTGGTTGCTTTGCCACAATGTTTGTGTGTGTATGTGTATGTGTATATGTGTATATATATATATATATATATATATATATATATATATATATATATATATATATATATATATATATATATATATATATATAAAGTAAGATAAAGAATAGGCAACTAAAAATAGTAGTTCAAGTATTATTATGAACAAAGATACAAAAGAAGGTGATTTTACCAATAGTTTTAAAAAGAAAAAACTTGAAGAAGGGGGGTACATCAAAAAAGATCAGCTCATAAGATGACCTAGGTGTGTGAAAATAATCACAACCATGGTCAATGTCACCAAATCATAACTGACCTATGCCCAGAAGGATGACATTGCAATAGATAAAACAATATCATAAAAAATATTAAAAATCTACTTTTTAATACCGTATTTATCGGCATATAACACGCACCTCATTTTAAGAAGGGAATTTCAGGGAAAAAAAATTCAAATAAAGAACTTTGAAGCAAAATCCTCAACCTCCCTCCTCATCCTCAACCTCCATCCTCATCCTCAACCTCCCTCCTCAACCTCCCTCCTCAACTCCCTCCTCCACCCCCCCATCCTCATCTTCCTTCCTCAACCCCCCTTCTCAACCTCCCTCCTCATCCTCAACCCCCCTTCTCAACCTCCCTCCTCATCCTCAACCCCGCTCCTCATCATCAACCCCCTCCTCAACCCCCCCATCCTCAAATCCCCCCAATCCTCATCCTCCTTCCTCAACCCCCCTATCCTCAACCTCCCTCCTCATCCTCAACCTCCCTCCTCATCCTCAACCCCCCTCCTCATCCTCAACCCCCCTCCTCATCCTCAACCCCCCCTCCTCATCCTCAACCCCCCCTCCTCATCCTCAACCCCCCCTCCTCATCCTCAACCCCCTCCTCATCCTCCTATCCTCAACCTCCCTCCTCATTCTAAACCCCCCTCCGCATTCTAACCCCTCCTCCTCATTCTAAACCCCCCTTCTCCTCAACCTAACCCCCCCCTTAATACCTCCCCCTCACTTACCTGCTTCTGCTCCGGCCTCCGCTCCGCTCCTTGACCCGGTGACGTCGGAGGCCGGAGCAGAAGCAGGTAAGTGAGGGGGAGGTATTAAGGGGGGGGGGGGTTAGTTTGAGGAGGAGGGGGGTTTAGGTTGAGGAGGGGGGTTTAGATTGAGATGGGGGGTTAGAATGCAGAGGGGGGTTTAGAGTGAGGAGGGAGGTTGAGGATGAGGAGGGAATATCGGCGTATAACATAGCATTTGCCTCCTATTTTCAGGGAGAAAAAGTGCGTGTTATACGCCGATAAATACGGTATGTCCAATTAAAATAAACCTAAAAATAAATATGGAATCTACAAAGGTAAAGCACGAGGCAATGAGAGAATGGGGTGAAGTCAATCCCCTCCCATTGCTAGATGCTCAAGAAAAATCACCTTATAAAGTGTCTACTATACAAAAGTATAGTTATCTAATTGCTAGATGAATGGTAATCTTATCTCATATATATAATTCTGTCTCCGGATATAATTAGTCATTAACCAGCATGTTCCATATGTAAAATTATCCTTATAATCTAGGTTCAACCTGTCAATGATATTATTCCTGGTCAGTGTTCTCTTAGTCCTTGTATAGGCACTGATCAGCATTAATCTGTATTCTAACAGTTCTATCCATCACCACACTGCCAGCAATATACTATATATACACTAAAACTTGAATTATAATCACAATTACATCATCACCTAGAAAGCACTAATTACTGGTAATCATTATATCACTCTAATATGAAATGTCCATCCCAAAATAAGCATATATGCAAATAGATAACAATTACAGTCATTGGCCCAATATAACTAAAGAAATTTACCTTCTCTTGAACACCAAGCAGATAAACTGGAGGGCATTAACTTCTCCGCTAATTGCGGTGCCCCACTGACCCATACCTCGTTACCCACTTCGGTGTCTTGCGTCACCCGGCAGCAACGCATATAGACGCAGAAAATATGCTACATCTTAGCGCATGCGCAACCTCACTTCTAGTGCATGCGCAGTACAACCGGCCGACGCACGTTTCGCTGAGTGATCGCTTTGTCAAAGCCCTTTAGCGCTGAAAAATTACACATTGCAATGAGTAGAGTGTCTTTGAGTTTAGAATCTAGTGTGCATGAAGCTTTTGCTGAAGCACCTTATCAGTTTTTTTCTTGTGTAAGGTAATAAGTATTTTGGAGATGTTTTTTTTAGATTGAAGAGACAAGATTTAGTTAATGATTGTAAGTAAGGAATGAAGGAGAGGGCAGGGTCCAATAGAACCCTAAGACAGTAGGCCTGAGATGTGGGAGTGATGATAACATTGTCGACAGTGAGAGATATCTGAAGAATGGAATCCGTAGTAGATGGTGGGAAGATTAGGAGCTTAGTCTTTTTGTCATGTTGAGTTTGATTGGACGGGCAGATATCCAGGAAGATATCCTAGAAAGGCAGTGGGAAACTTGTGCTGGAAGAGAGGAGGATAGATCTGGTGCTGAGAGATAGATTTGAGTCATCTGCCTAGAGATGATACTGAAACCCAAATTTATTTATTGGAGTACCAAGGGAGGATGTATAGACGGGGAAGAGGAGGGGCCTAAGTGGTGCCAGAGAAGCAGACACCTTGTAGGTAAGATGTGCACCAAGAGAGAGTAGTGTCATGGATGCCAAGGGAGTGAAGCATGTAGATTAGTAGGGGGTGCTTGTCATGAATCAGCCAGTGGCCATATTGGATTTGGTGTGAACTATGCTGGGGCCATTTTGTGACTGGCAGCGGTGGCCATTTTGGGCTGGGTAGTCTTCCACATGCTGTTGCCATGGGGAGTAACAAAAGGTTTGGGGCCCACTTGTTATGGTTATATTGTTATTTTGTGGTCTAGGGGATAAAGTATTATAAGTTTACCCCTTAGCATATCCCCATCCCTTCCATGTTTAGGCTCATTGTAATGGGTGTCATGTGAGGGAGCTGGTGGGATGTGTTGGTTGTATGTGTGTGAAATATTGTGTGCTGTATCTGTAAATATATTGTATTGGAATGTTGGAGCCATGTTGTGTGCAGTCATCCATATTGACTGCATATGTAAACTGAGTTGATCACCCATCTGCCTTCCAGCTATCACCTAAAGTAAACACTTGAAGTGATAGCAAGGCCAGAACAAAGGGGTCTATACAGACATTGAGGCACCATAACCCCAGGGGGTCTACAGGTATTCTCACTCAGAGAATCAGGGCAAAGTCCAGAGGACAGGGAGATGTTTCTCCCTTGAGAGCCAGGCAGCAACTGAATTAGGTAGCCACACCTAGTGGGCGGACCCGGGAGGAGTCTCATGGTTTCCTGCCTGATTGGCCAGAGGCAGTTAGGGGCTGACTAAAGATATCCCTCCTGGTGATTTTGTATGCCTGTTTAAAAGATGTTGTGTTCCAAATAAAGTGGTTCATAATTTTAATCAAGACTTTGTGTGCAGGTGTATTATTGACCCAAGGGCATATGCTGGCAGAGGAGATCGTTTCTGACTCCCTACCAAGGTTTTCCCAGGCACACTACCTTAAGCTGGGACTTATGCTCTTGCATCCGCAAAGAAGGTCCATTGGTCTGAGTCACCCAAATCTTAGGTCTAAAACCTACAGGAGATAAGAGGACTAGGATCCTCTATACTCCATCATCATTGTAGGTTGTGACAGTGCTCAACTGTATCAAAGGCAGCAGAGAGATCCAGATGAATTAGAATAGAGAAGTGACTCGTTGACTTGGTGGTGACAGGTCATTAGTGACTTTAATGAGAGCTGTCTCTGTGGAGTTTGTGGTCCGGAAGCTGGATTGGAAGCAGTAAGGGAGGGAGTTGGAGGAAATAAATTGGGTAAGGTGATTGTAGATGAGCCGCTCAAGTAGTAGAGAGGGTGATTAGTTAAGCAAAAACTAGATTAGATGAGAGTTTCTTAAGAATGAGTGTGTGTACATGTATGTGTGTATGTATGTATGTGTGTATGTATGTGTGTATATATATGTATTTATGTATGTGTATATATATATATATATATATATATATATATATATATATATATATATATATATATATATATATATATATATATATATATATATATATATATTTCTACACAGTTGTGCTCAAATGTTTGCATCCCCTGGCATTTATTTAGAAAATAGGACTGATCATGCAAAACGAATGTCTTTTATTGAAGGGTAGTGATCATATGAAGCCATTTATTATCACATAGTTGTTTGGCTCCTTTTTAAAATCATAATGATAATAGAAATCACCCAAATGGCCCTGATCAAAAGTTTACATACCCTTGAATGTTTGGCCTT
Organism: Discoglossus pictus; assembly: GCA_027410445.1. NCBI lineage: Eukaryota > Metazoa > Chordata > Amphibia > Anura > Alytidae > Discoglossus > Discoglossus pictus. The sequence continues at coordinate 322,454,953 of CM050163.1, forward strand.
GTTGCAGACACACAAGGTGACACACACAGGTTAAAATGGCAATTAAAGGTTTATTTCCCACATCTGTGGCTTTTTAAATTGCAATTAGTGTCTGTGTATAAATAGTCAATGAGTTTGTTAGCTCTCACGTGGATGCACTGAGCAGGCTAGATACTGAGCCATTGTGAGCAGAAAAGATCTGTAAAAAGACCTGCATAACAAAGTAATGGAACTTCATAAAGGATATAAAAAATATCCAAAGCCTTGAAAATGCCAGTCAGTACTGCTCAATCACTTATTAAGAAGTGGAAAATTCAGGAATCTCTTGATACCAAGCCAAGGTCAGGTAGACCAAGAAAGACTCCAGCCATAACTGCTAGAAGAATTGTTCATAATACAAAGAAAAACCTACAGGTAAACTCAGGAGAAATACAGACTGCTCTGGAAAAAGACGGTGTGGTTGTTTCAAGGGGCACAATACAACGATACTTGAACAAAAACGAGCTGCATGGTCGAGTTGCCAAAAATAAGCCTTTACTTCGCCAATGCCACAAAAAAGCCTGGTTACAATATGCCTGACAACACCTTGACACGCCTCACAGCTGCTGGCACACTGTAATTTGGAGTGACGAGACCAAAATAGAGCTTTATGGTCACAACCATAAGCGCTATGTTTGGAGAGGGGTCAACAAGGCCTATAGTTGAAAGAATACCATCCCATCTGTGAAGCATGGCGGTGGCTCATTGATGTTTTGGGTGTGTGTGAGCTCTAAAGGCACTGGGAATCTTGTGAAAATTGATGGCAAGATGAATGTAGCATGTTATTAGAAAATACTAGAAGACAGTTTACATTCTTCGGCACGAAGACTGCTCATGGGACGCTCTTGGACTTTCCAGCATGACATTGACCCTAAGCACAAGTTGACCCTCCAGTGGTTACAGCAGAAAAAGGTGAAGGTTGTGGAGTGGCCATCACAGTCTCCTGACCTTAATATTATTGAGCCACTCTGGGGAGATCTCAAATGTGCGGTTCATGCAAGATGACCAAAGACTTTGTATGACCTGGAGGCATTTTGCCACGTCGAATGAGCGGCTTATACCACCTGCAAGAATTAGGGGCCTCATAGACAACTATTACAAAAGTCTGCACGCTGTCATTGATGGTTAAGGGGGCAAAACACAGTATTAAGAACTAAGGCTATGCAAACTTTTGAACATGGTCATTTAATTCTTTCTAAGAAATAAAAGAAACGTGTTTTGCCTGCTCACTTATGTTTTCTGTAAAAATGGTACATATATTACCAATTCGCCAAGGGTATGCAAACTTTTGTGCACAACTGATGATAGGCAGTAACCTTGAAATGGCTGTCCGTGAGTAAGATTCCCAGCTTGTGTATAATCCAACCTTGGCTTTGCAATAAAGCTGTGTAAGGCAGCGGGCATAAGCTTATAGGAAACCATTTTTGAAATGGTCATGTGTAGAAGAACAAAGCATTTGTGGGCACCTTTGCATGCCGCTTCTCAGCTTCTCAGAATGCAGTGTAATAACTGTATTTTATTCTTGGAGTTCTGAGCAAGAAACAAGTCTTTTTTTAACTTGTTTTAGACATTCAAGCCTGTTTTTGCGAATATCCTTTCTGTGCACAGGTGAGTCAATCAGGATGACTGACGAAACGATTCACTCACCTGTGTGCAGCAGGGTTATCATCAAATCCTGGCATGTGTGGGGTTTTCCAGGACCGAACTTGCCCATCCCTGGTATATAGGAACAGCAAAAAGTTCACATTCTTCCTTCTTTTTTTTTTAATTAAAAGTCCAACAATCCTAAGGGACCCTAAACGCACCTTCAGTGAGTGCTGTATATTAATTAGATATCCAACCAATCTCTCCCTGGTGCTAAGTTACAAAGCCTCTTGTAGGGGTAAATAGTCCTTTATTCACATTCTCCAGGTCAGTTTTTGAATCTTGTATGCAAAGTGCAGCAAAACCGCTTTCTCTGTGATCACACACATCCACCTCACCTGGCTGCAGGGCTTCTTTATTCAGATCAGGTGAACTGGTTAAATTAACCCTATCAGCTCTAAGCTGGAAATACAGCTCTTCTCAATCTCAGGCTTGCATGTACTCATTGCTTGACTTTGTCACAATATTTTAATTGTGTGTATATACAAAAGGTATCATAATATACTGCAATACACTATATATATATATATATATATATATATATATATATATATATATATATATATATATATATATATATATATATATATATATATATATATATATACATTTCTCCCTCATCCACTCCTTTTCTTACATAGGTTTCATAATGTAAGTTGAACTTGTGGTGCCATCTAGTGGTTATACTAGAGTATCTCTGTATCATTATATTGCGGATTACATAAACTGACCATACCATGGGCCCGATTTAAACTCCCAATTTAAATTGCAGCAGTTACAGATCGATTAAATTGAAACAGCTGGCAACTACATGGCCAAAATCTAAAACTGTAAACCATGCTTCCATATGTAGCGTTTCAGGGCATGATTGTGATCAATTAAGCAAGGCCGTAAGTTAATTTAGACACCGCCAATAGTAAATGAGACCGTCATCATTACTTCAGTACAACATGGCGTTTAAACCACAATGAATTAGTGTTTAGAAGTCGGATTTGCGATCAAACTCGCAATCCAGAAATGTTGCAATGTAACAAAATCAATAAACCTACTATTCTAGCCAATGCAAGTTAAATGATATGTATTAACCCATTGATTGCGGGGATCAATATAACACGAAAATTACACAATAACTAAAGCATTTTTTATTTTAGATTTCTGAGCTTGAGACTGTTGGTCAATTAGTCTAATGCCTTCGTTGCTTTACCAGTATTTTAAAGTACATTGTTGTGTTTTTATTTGCTTTTGAAGTGTTACAAACAAGTGTTTAACCCCCTTGGGAGTCTACTCTAGTACTCAAAGGATTTTTTGCTACATTTGCCATTTACGGATTTGAAGGCAATTGCGAGCTTGTGGAATGTTGCAATTAAATAGCGATGGTAACATTTGAGGCCTTAAAAGATCAAAGGCTTCAATGAATCGACGTTACGATTTTGACAACCGCAGAGATTTTCATCTTGTAGCTCGAAAATAGATTGCGGGTAGCTAAAAGTGACCAATTTAATAGCAGTAATGTTTGCAGGCTACATTAGCTGGCTTCAGTAGCGATTTTGACAATTTAATCGGGCTCCATGAATAGTGTCTGCTCCGCTTCTCTCTTCAGCCACATGTCACAGTTGCCAGAACCGAACTTACATACATAAGCCCCATACAACCGAGCAACTGCAGTCTGTGAGTGGGTTATTGCACTGTACCCTTATCCATGGCTATGGTCTGAAGGCGGCCTGAGAGCAGCACACATACTGCAAAATGTATTGCCATGTTAAGTGGGCTAGAGGTAAAAAAGGTGGTATGTTTTTATACTCCATTGCAAGTCTCTCCTCAAAATCCTGAGCAGCAGCGATAACACTGTGCACTGCAAAATAATTTTTTGGGGAAAAAACAATCTTCTGACCTGTTTCAGACATGTAAGTGATCTTGCTGGATGTTTTAAAAATACATTAATATAACAGATACTATTTTCAATATTAACAAAACATGTTATTATAACATATATTCTTAAATGGTTCTACTGAAACAGTCATATTTAGACCTTATTCAAAATATTTCATGAATGTTGGTTTTATTTTGCTCAGCCAGTTAAAATCTGCAAACTTGCAAGATGAACATTTTTATTTTTTTACTGCTGCCACTAGTGGAGGGAAGTACATTTCCTACTTGTCAGCAAAACTTTATTGAAAGATAAATAAGATTTCTTGGTTTCAAATCTCTAATTTTTTCATGCAATCAAAATCTTTTCTAAAGTACTAAAATACAATCGAGCATGTCTCATTCCCAGTGAAAATCTAGGGATGTTGCGCAGATATATATATACTAGCGTATTGCCCGTCAAAAAATGACGGCAATCAGATGTGTATGTTTGGAAAGTTGTTTAGTTATTAATATACATATGGAATTGTAAGGTAGCTAATGTTGTTTTGTGTGTACTACTGAAATATGGAATTCAAATTAATAAATTAATTTACGTATTTTTATGCATTGTGTTGAAGAGCTGGCAATCTGTGTTGATGTTGCAGCAGCATTAGTGGTGTGGAGGTGCTGTGTAAGCGTGATGAACGTGTGCAGTGTAATAGTGTGCGTGCGCAAGCCGAAGCCGTTAACGTAGCTGTGTACTTCCGCATTATCCTAAAATGGCGGATAATGTGTGGTATGCGTCTTAGCGGATTACGTATTTTCCGTGGTTATAGTGCTGTAGCCGCGTTTTCGTTTTGTTCGTCCGGCATTTTTTCTGCGGCGCTTATTGCAAAGTACTACGGTTTAACAGCTCGCCTCGCTGTGCGAGGCTCGCCAGGCGATGAGCACCTGCGGCGCTCATCGCTAAGCCCGCTAAAGTACTACGGTTTAACAGTAAATATGGTCAAATGACAGTCAATAAAAATTAAATGTTGTGAAATTTGTTTGCCACACAACATGACGCTACATTTGTCCCTTTTTTTTCCTTAAAATAAATACAAATTTTATTATTTTTTTTTGTAACTTGCAACTTATATTTCATCAAATGCGTTGGTTTAGGCGGGAAATCCGATGTTGCGCGAGACAAAGGCGTTAAATCTGTGTTAATGCGTAAATCTGTAATTGGGTTTCGTAAAATGTACTCGCTACTGTCTTTTTACTCATTGCGCGGTTAATCCGCATCCTTTATCTCGTTGTTTTTCCAACACATACGTCTGTGGCTGTGTTTTACGCAGTTCGTAGTAGTATAGCCTCGTTTTCATTTTTTTCGGCGGCCATTTTTTTTCTCGCTTAGCCGAATTTCGATCTTTGTAGCTTGGCTAAATCGATGTAAATTGGAGTTCCAACTCACTCCCAGACGTCCTGCCTGGTTCCCCATGCTGTAAGTGACCTTTAATTTATTTTTTTGTGTGTATTTAGTGTTTTTTTAGTGTTTTGGTTCCGCCGCTTATCTTGTAATTTTTTTCATGTCGTATTTTTTTTCTAAGTGCTACGGTTTAACGGCTCGCCTCGCTATGCGAGGCTCGCCTGCAATAAGCGCCTGCTGCGCTCATTGCCAAAGTGCTACGGTTTAACATAAAGGCTCGCCTGCAATGAGCGCCTGTGGAGCTCATTGCCAAAGTGCTACGATTTAACGGCTCGCCTCGCTGTGCGAGGCTTGCCTGAAATGAGTGCCTGCGGTGCTCATTGCCAAAGTGCTACAATTTAATGGCTCTCCTGCGGCGCTCATCGCTAAGTCCTACGCACTACGCAACGCAGCGTGACGACGAATCGTAGTTAGACAATTATAATATGTGATCCAGTGTTTAGCTCAAATGTACCAATTATGTATATTAGTTATATGACTAGTGTTCATTTTAGCGTGGGCTGCTTTTTGTTATTAGAATTCAGAGACAAATAATGTGCTTTTCACTGTAAGGTTTACTTTCATTCAGATTTGCATGAGCTAATGTCAAAATGGCAGTGTAATTTCTTACTGTAATCTGATAATCTGTTTCCCATGTTCTGTGTGAATAATACATGTACTACATGTGTTAAGGTTTACAGAAATTTGAGGTAAATGCTATTTGCATGTTAACACATTTGTATGATTTTAAGACACAAGCCAATAGGTATCTCCATTTTTTTAGTCCCAAAACAGGAAGGTTCAAGAGTTGCAAAAGAAGTTGCATGAATTGCAAACCGAGAAGAATATCCACACAGAGGCCCTCGGACACCAAAAGAGTGAGCTGGAGTACACTCGTGAGAGAGAGGAGAGGCTGAAGGGGGAGCTAGAGGTGAGCATTAATAATTCAGTTTTATAGGATTAAAGGCTCACTGTAGTTCAATGTTTACAATATTCTCTTTTTAAGAAGTATACTTGATGGGCAAAATGTTTTCAGAAACTTTTAAAAAAAAAATACGTTTTTATTTTTTAGCTATTACTATTCTCTAGGAAGCGCCTTGTTTGAGCGCAAGGCGAAGCATCATAAACTAATGCAATTTCCATTAGTCCAAGGGTTTCCACGGTAAACTGAAAGCAACTGAACACGTCTCCGAGTTTTCAAAGACCCCTCCCACCAGAAACAAAAACAGTGACACTTATGGTCTCTTAAAACTGAAATAAAACTGAGAAATGCAGATCTAAAAAATACTTTGCATCTGTAGTTTAAAAACATGGTACAAACAAATAGCAATGCAGTAGGAAAAGACCACTGAATTAGGAAAGAGGCAAACTTGAGAGAGAAGCATTATACGGATATGTGGAATTAGCCAGACATGACATTTCTCAGAGCTAATGGCTTAAATAGAACGAGTTATATATGTTGTATATGGAAACCCAGTAGTGTTTATATTTTTGGGCACTTTGCACAAAATGTATAGTAGATCCAATCAAGTTGGTTTTAGCATGCAGGAGAAATATTCTATCCGCTAGGGATATCTTAAGACAGCAATAGATTGGCCATGTGATTGCTCATAATAGGGTAACTAATTAAAGGCTGTATTTTTTAACATGTTTTTTTAAAGCATCCTGCACATCAGAAATTATCTGGTTGGGTGGTAAAGCAGTGGTTGTTTAGATTTGAAATGTCCAGGTGGGCTCTTTAGAGTTCAACCATAAACCTTAGATAAGATAGAATTTATTAATACTACAATGCTTCCCCCCCGTGTCTCCTCTTCCCCGTGTGTCTCTTCCCCCCCGTGTGTGTCTCTTCCCCCCTGTGTGTCTCTTCCCTGTGTCTCCCCCTTTGTGTCTCTCTCTCCCCTCTCCCCCTCTGCGTCTCTCTCTTCCCCCTCCCCTATTGAATCTATTATTAGTCATCTAAAAATTACCTTGTTAACTGGTTATAGAGTTTGATAATCTCACAAAGACATATATTAGATTTTCTGAAGTTGGTGATGATTTACTGCATGTTTTATATCCACTTCATTTATTAATAGAAAAAATCCTTACCTTGACCTTTCAGTCCCAAAACAAGAGGATACAGGAGCTACACAAGCAGCTGTATGAAATGGAAGCAGAGAAGAATGTCTGCATGGATAACTTCTTACATCAGAAGAATGAGCTGGGATACAGTCGTGAGAGAGAGGAGAGACTGATTATGGAACTGGAGGTGAGACATTCGTGTACCAAAGACCATAGAAATATATGTTTCAACAAATTGACATCTATATAAAGTCATTTCTAAAATGCAATTTTTGGTGTTTTTAAAATACACAGATAGCATAGATATAGTACTGTAAGCTTGATAAAATCTAGTATTTGTACAAGAAGTATCTCCCCTTAACCACATTAATTTAAAATATAAGTGAATTTAGATGAATCCTACCAAAGACTGTACCACCACTCTCCCATGTCTGAGGAGGCATTACTTGCAAGAGAGAATCACATTCTTTAACAGAGTCTCTGATTAAACCTCCCTTCAGTAATATTTTATTTCTGTATAACAGTTTCATTCTTAAGGTACATTTTATTAGGTGTAAGTACTGTTAAAGGACTACTGTTGTTCAACAAAAAAGGCACTTGTATGTAACCAACAAAAACATTTGCAGCTTTTTAAGCCATGAACATAAATACATTTTGTTTGGGGAAATATAAACTGAGTCATTAAATATTTATGAGCACTGGAATCCATGTTGTGTTTGTTACATCACATCCTGAGAGCTGCCTTATGATGGTGTTTGCTTTGTAGCTATCAGTGGGCATAAGCTTAATGGAAGCCATGTTTGAAAGAGCATAGCCTTTGTGGGCACATTTGCATGTCCCTGCCCAGGCTCCCAGAATGCAGTGTAATAACTGTTTTTCTCAGAATTCTGTGCATGAAACAAGTTTCAAATGTGAGCACAAATGTACTATTTATATACTATATATAAACTGTATATCTGATTAGACATCCAGTCTTTTACTCTGCTGTAGATTGCTCAAGTATACAGGCCAGTGATTGCGAGCTGTTGGACTGTTTGTCTTGTTTTTATATTGAGGGAACTTCCTATCAGTAAAGGTAGTGCTTCAGTGGGAGTTAGGCCTGTTGTTTTCTTTGATTAGTTTTATTGTATTATTTTGTAATACTGACAAATGTATTCAAAAAATCTCGAAAAGCGTTAAAGTCTTATGTAATTGTGTTCCTCCATCAAAGTGCCAGAAACAAGAGTGCAAGCCCAATGGAAATATATATTTTTTATATATTAGGGATGCAAATAATTAGATTAGCTGCATATAATACTGTCTTCATAATGAGGTATTTTTTTGTAGTATGGACATGTTTTCTATGTACTGAATGGTCAGTTTCTTGTCTCTTTAGGACTAGTGCTTTGCTTCCCTCTACTGGGTGCTTTACTTATTGCATTTGGGTAATTGTTTTGTATCATTAAGTGGAATGTAGAACTGCACTCTGAGTCATTTTACCATATAGAATCTCATGTTATGTACACGTTCTAAAGCAACCATTGTAGTATGACCATAAACTCCAAAATAAATAGTTAGCGCTAAATGGATATAAATACTTAATTGTGAGGTTCTGAAGTTGGTAACAAAATTCCCATTCTCCATAGGAAAAACAACCAGGAGGTTAAAACAGAGATTTAAAAAAAAAAAACATATCGAAGGTAGTACTTCAAAATAATTGTATTTAAATTGAAATGCACTCACTTGCAATTTTTATTTTATTTCGAACATATAGTGCATAGACTTAAAACACAGCAATTTATTCATAAAATTATGCTTACATCATCATTTTAAAATGTCCTCTGATTACCCATAAGTAGCTGTAGCTAGTTTCCTTCGGATACTGTGTGTTGCACCGTGTGCAGTTGCTTCTTGCCACACAGTCAGTGTATGATGCCTCCCGGTCCTGGTGTGATCTCACTGCTTATCACCTAGTTAGGCTTCTCCTGGAGAAATGTTGAGTATTTAAAAAAACATGCCCAGGATACCTACAATTTACAGGTTATACTAAAGACCGTGAGTGTCCGTTAATTATATTTATTGATATTTTAGTGGAACATTTTATATTGACGTTCACCAGTGGATTTAATGTTTGTTGAAAAAGTTGATTAAGCTCTCCTATATATTCATATGCATAAAGGAACTCGAGAAATACATTTCAGCCATTATGAGGGGGAAAAATATAAAATACTTAGGAGCCAAGTAGATTTTCTGGGAGGGAAGCAATGTGTTTCTAGGAAATTATGGGACTTACATCCCTAAAATAAGGGAGTGAGAGACACACCATGAGAATTGAAAAGGGACATAGTAAAATACCCAAATAATTTTAAAACTGTAGATTATAGCAAGTACTGAATCAGTTCCATGTAATTGAAAAAAAAAAAATTCTTATAGTGAACCCTTTATTGAAACTTGTAATATTTACCAGTCAGCCTTTATGATCCATCCACAAAGCCATCTACTTTTGTTGGTTTGCAGTTAGTTAGTGTTATAAAATGGCAGCGATTTTGTATGCGTTATGTGGGTGTGGAGCATTTTCCATCCTACCTAATAGTGTATTTTATAGCTTGTACTTTCCTGTGTAAAAGTTTTATGTGCCTGGCGGTGTTTTGCGTGGTTAGGGGACGTGTAGCCTGGTTTTTTTTTTTTTTTTTTGCCACCACTTAGCCGATTTTTTGAGTGCCGAAAATGCTTAAAATCAACTTAAAATTTACATTTTTTAAATCAACCTCACTCCTGGACGTCCTCGCCCGTGCTCTGTGTGTGTTTTTTTTGTTTTTCGATGTACTCGTTTCGGCTGTTAACTTCGTATTTTTGTGACCTTGTATTATTTTTTTTTCGAAGTCTTGCAGGTCGTATTTTCTTTTTTTTTTTTTTTCTAAGTCCCGATTTCCTCATCCTGCAGGGTTTTTTTTTCTAAATCCCGCGGGTCATATTTTTTTTTTTTTTTTTTTTTTTTAAAGTCCCACTTTTCTGTCTTTTTTTTTTTTACCGCCGTAGAGCCTCCACTTCCGCAAATGTGGCCCGAACCCGGTCCCTTGCTTCGCAAATCGTCACAACATCTCGCAGTTTGACAATTTATAATATGTGATAATTGCCTAGGGTACTGAATGTATTGTTTTCAGTGTAAAAGCACTTAATGGAAAGAATCTGAGCACATGCAGATGCAAGGAGTAATGAAAATAATTAACTTGGTATGTCCTATGGGATGGTGCCCACTCTAGATCTGTGCCATTACTAAAAAGAAAAGCCGTATATCATACCAGACCGACTGTAAAGACAAGCCAGGAGTTAGCCATGTGTTCTCTGTAGCTGAGTGTGATGCTTTCCTTTGTTTCTGTGCAATCTCTCATATAAAGAGATAGCTGGTGTAAAAACACATTCGGCAGCACAAACTATAAGGAATAGGGCCACATATGGCTTCATGCCCGAGGTGTTGCAAACTAAACTAAACCAGCAATATGGAGAGTTTGACGGTGCCCTATGACATCACTTACTCTGCAATAACTGCAAAAACATGTTCACTTTTACTGCTGTCATGAACTTTATGTATTTATGCAGAATTGTTTTTTATGGGAGCTTTTTATTGGGGCTGTTTGAAAAACTATTGAAACTACTTGATTGGGGTGAATTGAAAATCAATATGTCCCTGAAAGAGTTTATCTCTTAACAAAATGCATTACATTCAGAATACCAGAGTCACTGTAAATGCATTTTGTTTAGTATTTATTGTAATACAAAATATTCCATGTTATATGAGGGAAACAGAAGGAATTTACAATGAGAATATTATTCTGGCTAATTCCCACTTTTCTTTTTAAACAGACAGCAACACAAAGAGTAAAAAGACTGGAAGAAAATATAGAATCGGAAAGAGCAGCCCATCTGGAGTCTAAGTTTAACTCTGAAGTTATCCAGGTAACTGTAATTTATGTTTGGATATGGACTGCATTCTACAAATGAAATTGTTTAAATGTATCTATGTGTTGGGCTCCAATGGGACAGATAATGAGCAGGGCCAAATTTATATCCAAAATAATGATTCCCAACATGCTCTGTACTTGTGCATGCACACATGCATGTGTTTTTATAATTTTGCTCAGGAAGTATTTATACTAAAATAAACTACAGAGATTCCCACAATGCGTTCAATACCTTTCACCCATCTATAAAAGATAAAATTGATCACTCTGCAGAACAGATGGGTGTTCTGTAATCTGCCATAATAATCACCAATGGCACACTCCACTAATTTTTATATAAGCAACCCAAAGACCGCTCCATCACAGCTCAAGTTTCCATCCCTCCCATACTAAACAAGCCATCATTCATAGCCAAACCACGAGATACCATTGCATATGCTCCAATACTGTGCACACAGCAGAAAGTCTGCTACAGCTGCTCCGCCCCTAATTAAGCAAAAGGGGTGGGGCTAAGCATCACAGAGCAAGAGACTGGAACCTGTAAAGTCAGGAGCTTTAAAGTATAACTACTAGCATTACAAAGTTTAAACATTATAAATCAAGTAATCTTATGCATGTACTTGTATTTTAACAGCGTGTTTGATTTTTACAGTTTAGTGGTACTTTAATAATTCTTATAAATCTAGGATACTTAAAAGATCATGTTAAAAGAAAAGTTATGATCTGGGTTTAACCAATAATCATTTTGAAAATGAAATGTTTTTTAATGTGGCTGTAGATGGTACTCAGAGTATACCATCAAGCCGTTAAAATAGTGATATCCAGAGTTACCACGTTGAATAAATCCCAGGTCAGTATGCATTGCAGCATAGCTTACAGCTTCTGACCACTTGTCTTCCTTGCGTTACTTTAATGATATCACAACCAGCAGAGTCCATGTATAGGACAATTATAGGTAGAAAACAAATGACAGTAAATACAAGCCATTTCCCATTACCTTCCTATTTTTGATTACCTTGTGCAAATTCTTCATGCAGTTGCGGATCCGGGACCTTGAGTCTTCACTTCAAGTGGAAAAGGCCAGCTACTCTCAAAGTGCATCTGACTTAGAGATGATAAAAAACCAGTTCAGAGAAGTGGAAGCTGCTTATAACCGAGAAAAGAAACGGGCTGACAGCAATGCAGAAAAACTCAAGAAGTAAGTTGCTGCATATCTGGAATTTTAAGGTGCCTGTAAAATTGCTAAAAAATATATTGCTCTACAATTTGAGGATTATGTTATATCCTTCCATGTTTAGCATTAGGTTGCCAATTGATTTATGTCTTATTTAAATGTATGCTTGACCCAGAAGACAGGATTACATTGTAATCATTCTTCTTTCTCATATTTTCAACTCCTTTCTTCTCAGCATTAAAATGAACACTGCTCTCCGCAGCCATGGCGAAAGGAGATTACTATCTAATACAAAAACCTATTGCTTCTAAAATGTCAATTTCTTAATTTCTAGAACTTTCTTGTGAAATATACTTATGGATTAAAATGTACTTCCCCGGTTTCTCCCATTTTCTGCACTGTGAGAACTTTAAAGGATTTGAGAGATACAGGGTCAATTGCTTTGCATAAGAAGTTATTTAATCCAGTAAGAAAAGTCCAAGCACTAGGAGTAACATATGAATCCATCTGTAATCACATATTTATTATGTAATGCTGCTCAATAATGAAACTTGGAAGAATTTGTTCCACATTTGGATTATTCATTTATAATATAATGTGCACATAAATCTAACAAGCCCACATTTTAAGCCATACTTTAAAATATCATGTTTTAAAGTTTATAAATAGTTTTTTCTTTTTGTATTAATATAGTGGCCTATAGTTTAGAAAATATACATTAAAATGTGTACATTCAAAAGGTTTTGAATGATTATAATACTATATGTATGTTTAACTAGGCAAACAAAACTAATTGGTGCTACAGACAGAGGAGGATCAAACACTTGGCTCTGTGCCTTTAGTGTTATTTTCTGTTTTTTTCTTAAATAATTTAGTTTTCTTGAAAATAATACTGTATTTTTTTTATAACATGTACAAAGGCAAAGTACTACAGTGTTGCCTTAAGGAAAACATTTTTTCAAATTAACTGTGTTGTTGTTGTTGTTGTGTGTGTTTTTTCTTCTTTTTTTCCAAATCGGACCATATTTTTTTTATTTCCTTAATATCTTCGATATACTTATTTATGTATCAAATCTCAACTATTGTCTTAGATTTTATGAATCTACAACTATTAGTCAACATAATTAATAAAAAGCCCTGTGTTCTCATGATGTATGTATGTGTGTGTATATATATATGTATATATATGTATATATATGTATATATATATATATATATATATATATATATATATATATATATATATATAATATAATATACTATATTACACGCTATTATACATTTATTTGTTTGTACACTTTAGGGCAGAACAAGAATCTTCCATTTTAACAAATCAACTAAAGTCCGACATTGATAAAAAATCCAGAATGGTTTCTGATCTCACCGTGAAGCTCAAGAGCGCTGAAGAAAATTATATCAAAATACAGCAAGATTTTGCAGAGGTAAGAATGGCGTAAACCCACTTGAAACCACTCTATATTTCCTAGGATTGATTTTGTGCTTTATTAAAGTCTTCACTATGATGATAAAAATATAACATTTTCTGGAGATATTTACCATTATTTGTGCAATCTGTTTATGCAAATAAGCTGTTTCTAGACACTAATGTGCCACATTGATGTTGTAATTGTTGTTTGGTTTCTGTGGTGGCAAAACAATATACTTCACTGTGGAAATCTTAGGGTGGGGACAAAGCAAGTGTAAAGGTGGAATAGTAACTGGGGTATGGGGTTGAACTGATCTTATTGAGCCTAGGGCCGCATAAATCCTAAATAGAACCTGGTAAAAAATCACCATTACCAGTAATATTGTCACTAAATGTACAGAGTTTTTACCCTATATTTCTGCACTTTAAGTTAAACTGTGAACTGGTTTAAAGGACCACAGTTCAAGGTGTTCAAGAAAATTACACGTGTTATATTAGTACATTCTTGACAAACAATGTTAGCAGCTGTGGACAAATTATGTCGACATGAGATGTTTTAAAAACTGTTTAGGAGTACAAAATACAAATGTTACATCACTTCCTCAAAGCTGAATTGTAAGTGTGTTTTTTCCTGTAAAGTGAGGAATTCAGAAGAATGAAACTGAATAATATAATTGGATAAGATTCATATTGACACCACACCCCTTCCCCCTCACTGGCCAAGAAGTAGACTCCTTGCTTCAGGAAATTCAACTATATCTCACTAGAGAAGTAAATGTCCCTCACACACACACAACTTCCTCCTATTCATCGATGGTTCCCATAATTTTTCTAATTAAAAACTAGCTTTATAATGTTTTCCCTGTGTAATTATACTTAATTATGCCCTTTGTTAGACTCCAAGGCCCTCATTCAATTGAGATTTGGCCAATTGAATAGGGGTCTAAATAAGCACATAGCATGTTTTTTTTAAAGAAGTTTTTAGTTAGTAAAAACCTTGCTTTTGAATAGATGTTCACTAACTAAAAACTTCTTTAAAAAAAATATCTTATGTGCTTATTTAGACCCGTATTCAATTGGCTAAATTGCAATTGAATGAGGGCCCAAGTTTTCAAACAAATATTTGTTTTATTGTGCTGTGCTCCTTTTAACCCAAAGGTTATCTGTTTATGCCTTTTCTGCGTTTTATAGCAGAAAGAGTAAATATTAAGCATTACTCATTACTTTGCGCAATGGAATATGTTTGTGTTTTATAAATAAACTAGCGAATTGCCCGTCAAAAAATGACGGCAATGAAATTGTAAGGTAGCTAATGCTGTTTAGTGTGTAATAATGAAATATATAATACATTAATAAATGAATATACTTTACCTATTTTAAAGCATTGTGTGGAAGAGCTGTGAATGTGTTTTGATGTTGCTGCAGCATTAGTGGTGTGGATCTGCTGTGTAAGCGTGCTGAATGTGTGCAGTGTAACACTGTGCGTGCGCGAGACCAAACCGTTAGCGTAGTCGTGTACTTCCGCATTGGCGAGAAATGGCGAGTAATGTGTGTTATACGTTTGTATCGGAATATCCGTAGGTGTTTTGTGTTGTTTTGCGAGTTTCTTGTGGTGTTTTGCGAGTTTAGAGTGCTGTAGCCTCGTTTTCGTTTTGTTCGGCGGCCATTTTTTCTCTCGCTTCGTTTTTTTTTTAGTGTCTAAACTGTTTTATTTGAAGTGAAATCGAGGTGTAAGTTGTATTTTTGAGGTGCTGGGTGCTCCCTCTTGGTGTAGGTAAGTTTTTTATGTATGTGGTGTGTGTATGTATTGTGTTTGACATTTTCTAATGTTCGCGAGTTGCGTCCGAGTGTTGCGAGTCCGTAATGTGTGTGAACGTGTGTCGTATGTTGTTTGCGAGTGTCGTAATGTGTGTGTCGTACTGTTTGGGTTGCGACGTGAAGTTTGCGAGGGTCGCAGTTGCTGGCAAGGAGCGCCTTCGGCGCTCCATGCCAGCAACTGCGGCCCTCGCTTTGCGAGGTCCTCAGGTGCTGGCATGGAGCGCCTACGGCGCTCCATGCCAGCAACTGAGGCCCTCGCTTCGCGAGGGTCCTCAGTTGCTGGCATGGAGCGCCTTCGGCGCTCCATGCCAGCAACTGAGACCCTCGGGCAGTGCCCTCGCTTCGCGAGGGCCTCGGCTCGCTGCGCGTAGCGAGGGCCGCGGCTCGCGCAGCGAGCCGAGGCCCTCGCGAAGCGAGGGCACTGCCCGAGGGTCTCAGTTGCTGCAAGGAGCGCCTTCGGCGCTCCATGCCAGCAACTGAGACCCTCGGGCAGTGCCCTCGCTTCGCGAGGGCACTGCCCGAGGGTCTCAGTTGCTGGCAAGGAGCGCCTTCGGCGCTCCTTGCAGCAACTGAGACCCTCGGGCAGTGCCCTCGCTTCGCGAGGGCCTCGGCTCGCTGCGCGAGCCGCGGCCCTCGCTACGCGAGGGCCGCGGCTCGCTACGCGAGTCGCGGCCCTCGCTTCGCGAGGGCCGCGACTCGCGTAGCGAGCCCGCGGCCCTCGCTTCGCGAGGGCCGCGGGCTCGCTACGCGAGCCCGCAGCGTTAGCAACAACTCGTACGCTCACAACTATATATGTGATATTAACTTCACTGTTACACAAAACGTGGCTACTTGTAAACTGCTTATTGTCAATTTCTTTATTGATTTTTTTTTTTTTTCTCATTGTGTTTCCATACAAACCAGGCCAGAAAACGCCATTCTAATCTAGAAGACTCTTACGGAAGCAACATGAGAGAGTTGCAGTCAATGGTGGAAAGCTTTAATGTGTCAAGCCAGCGCACATCAGGTTAGTTGAAGGTGTAATATGACAGATGCATCTGTCAGTGTTCTGAAGTCACTGCATTATGGGAATTGTGCAGATGCCTCCTCCAGGCCCTCTTCACCACATGATCACATTTGATGACATGATTGAAATAGTCCTCACAGCAGTCAACTGGTCTGACTGACTGAGGAGGGGTGATGGAAAGTGAGCCTGCTGCTGCCAGTCCAGAAGTTGATTTCAAAGTGCTGTGGCTTGTGTGAACCGACAGGAAAGGGCTCACAGGCTGGGCTCAGAATCCAACCGAGAGAGAGGTCTTCTACAGTTTACCTGCAAGGGGAACAGATGCTTTAATTGGACTGAGCCAAGTTCTTCAGCAAAGGAAAGGTCATAGATTCATAAAAGGTTACGTAGGACAAAAGATTTAAGAAGGCATTTTACATGCTATATGCACTATTTTTGGGGGAAATGCTGTTTCAGTTGAGATTGCATTTCTTAAGTTCCTATACCATTCTCATATTTTAAAATCAAAAGTAGAAAAGGAAAGGACAAGTTTCATAAACGTATAAAGTGAATACAGAAATAAAGCCTCACCAGCATATACAATGTGGATGCTGATAGCAAAAAGAAACTTCTGCCATTTTTCTATTTTTATCATCTCTAGAGAGCTTAACACAGCAGCAGAATAGTAATTTAAATAATAGTGATCTTTCTGGTCTCCAAGTATTAATGTTTGGGGGGGTTAAAATAACATAACCCTATGTTGCACATGACAATATACTGTATATTAGGAACTACTAGATCAATCTTAAAAATAAAAAAAACATAATACACAACAAGCAATGAATATGAATGTTTCAATACGGCATAAATCAACAGCATACATTTATCTATAGCAGAAGTTCCCAAAGGTCTGTGAACTTCTTTTAGATGGTGCAATTGGGATTATAAAAAGAATATGAACTAAAATTATAAAAATTAATAAAAAGCAGTACAGAACTGCTTAGATACTATATGTTATGGGTTATAACCCGAATGCTATATTCTTATGTAGTGCAGCCAAATTATAAATTGGTCCACAAAGACTATTACCAGTGTTCAAGTGGTCTGTCAAGAACCTGGTCAAATTTTTATTCGTCCATCAAAAAAAAGTTTAGGAATCGCTGATCTAAAGAATAATTACAGATGATAGGTCCATAAATAATGAGGAAATCTTCTTGCATCCGGATCCAAAAATGTTAAAGGGTCTTCTATTCAAAGCTCTATCCAAGAGAGAGGGATATCCATATAGATGGAAATATTGTGAAAAAAAGAAAAGACTTGTCATCAAATCTTAAAAACTGTGACCCTAAGAAAATAAACATAATATATATATATATATATATATATATATTCCCTTGCACATTATCACATCATGTAGTCCTTAAATGTAGGATATGGCTTTTTATCGCAATCTTTGCTACCAATAAATAAATATTTGGCCAATAATGTGAATTACAAATATTAAACTCCAGTAATGAAACGCCTAGAAATTAAGTATTAATTAATCCAAAATAAAAGTCCCAGCAATAAAGCACTGTTACTACAAGTATCAGTAATAATGTTTTATATCTTTTGTCGACAACTGTTTTATGCAAAAAAATGATTTCTAGTAGTGACTAGTATTGTGTAAGTGAGTTTAATACCTGTGCATTTTAGCTTTACTCCTCCTACATTCTTCATCTTTCAAGCATGCTTATGATATATTGTTTTTTATGATCTTGTTAGTATAATGTTTCCTGGGGGTCAATAAATTGTATGTTAATATTTCATGGTGGACCTTCTCTTGTGCTCCCTTTTCTCTGACTATACATTCTCTCTATCCTGATGCATACATTACTTGATTTAGATTTTTAACTAGTTTTAGATAAGTTGAAAAAGCACATGATTCCTTATGTTATTGAGAGAAGTGAAGTTAGGGGATAGCAACACATAAAAAATAAGACCATAAACATGTAACGTGATTAAAAGGGCACAGAGGAGGTGCCAAATATGGTTTACCGTAATTAAAAAGGATACAATTTAGTTGTCTGGTGCATTTTATGTGTCTCTCACAGTATATTTTACTGTATGTGTTTGAATCAAAGATTTATTTTGCAGTGCTTTTATAGAAGCTTCATTCTTGAGAGCATGCTCCTATGCCTCTGTTGGTACAATCTTGTTATGTATACAACAGGGATGGAGTCACACACTCTGTATGAGTAGGTATTAAAAATAACAACAAAGAAGTCAAAGGCCCTCAGTTTGAGACTGAACACCTAAGCAGGTCTGCTCTGTATGTCTGGTTACCTACTCAGAGAGCAGCCTCTTTTAGCTCACTTGTGCCCTTCTCTGAGAGAAATATCCTGTAGTATATCAGTCTGGTCTCACTAAAAAGAGTGATTTAGCCCCGAAATACCAGGCAATTCTACCCTGCACAGGAGAAACCGAAAACCCCCAGACGTACTTTTTGGCCTCTCTTGCTTGATAGTCTGGCCTCATTCAAAAGAGTGATCCAGCCCCGAAATTATATATTACAGAATGTTTCTCCCTATGAAGGCCACAAGTTAGCTAAAAAAAAAAAACAGCTCTCCGAGTAGGTAACCAGACTTATAGAACAAACCTACTTAGGTGGTGTTCATTCTCAGATTGAGCTCCTTTTGACTTTTTGTTTTGCTTGTGCAAATTACCCTTTAGTGTTTTGTCACCCTAAGGGTCTTAGGGGACTCCAGATGTGGACCCCTTGCTGACTGTACCTCAAGGAGTTAGCTGCACCTTACTGTTGAGGCCAAAACATACGTCTGAGATTTGTTGTTTCTCCTGTTCAGGTTAGAATTGCCTGGTATTTCGGGGCTGGATCACTCTTCTGAGTGAGACCGGACTTATAAACTACACAATATTTCTCCCTGTGTAGGGCACAAGTGAGCTTAACAAGACTGCTCTCAGAATAGGTGACCTATAGAACAAACCTACTTATGTGTTGTTAGTTCTCAGATCGATCTAACTCGATCAATTCAGCAATTTCAAAAATCATTCAAGCAATTTCAAAAAGGAAAACACATATTTCTGCATATATTTAAGAATCTTGGATAAAGCGGAGCACTGATGATGAAGCTCATGACTTTTAAGCAATAAAAATAGTAAATGCTGTGAATTTTATTTATTTATATAATAATATATGAGGAGATATGATTACCTTATATAAATACATCCAGGGTCAGTATAAAGATTTGTCAAGGGAGCTTTTTGTGCCAAGAGGTTTTCAACTGACAAGAGGACATCCCTTGAGGTTAGAAGTAAAAAGATTCCACCTCAAAGAAAGAAAAGAGTTCTACACAGTAAGGGTGGTTAATCTGTGGAATTCTCTCCCAGAGGAGGTGGTGACAGCGGATTCAATAGATAACTTTAAAAGGGGACTGGATTTATTTCTAATTAAAAAGGGAATTCAGGGTTATCATGGATAATTAGAGAGACAGTATTGATCCAGGAAAAAGTCAGTCGCCGGTGTCTGGGATCAGGAGGGAATTGATTTTTTTTTATACAACTAATTCATTAATTAATAGTTAATCCGCATATTGCAGATCAGAGGAGATCTTAAAAGGTTGAACTTGATGGACTGAAAGTCTTAAATACTATGTAATATATATATATATATATATATATATATATATATATATATATATATATATATATATATATATACTAGTATCTTGACGGGAATGAAATGGTAAGGCTGGCAATGGTTTTGATCCTCTGAGCACCTTTGGCGTTCATTGCGAGCCTCTCCCCCATGTACTTCAACTTGCCTGTTTTGCAATGATCACGTCCAGCGCATTTCGCGAGCCCCACGATGAGCGCCTCTTTGCGAGCCTTTCCTCTTGCCTACTGTATGGGACACTCATTGCAGGGTTTGTTAACCTGCAAGTTTAGTGCTTGTGAATGCCATGTGTCTCTTTCCAGCATATCCCCCCGTCCCTTCCCTGTGTCTTTCTCTGTGTGTGTGCTGAATGTTTGCGTGGCGCCCGATGACTGGCGTTAGTTTTATTTTCTAAGTCCTGCGTGCCTGGCGTTGTTCGTGTAATTGTTACTGTCTTCGTTGTTGTGTAGTTTGTAAGTTCTGCGAGACTGGCGTTGCTGAGACTCGTTTTCATGCTGTTTCAGAAATTTTATGTTTCTCGTCCGCCATTTTTCTCCTTGCTTAGGCGACCTTCGAGTGACGAAAAAAGCTAAATCTGGGTCCAATTTGTTTGCAATCTCACTCCCAGGCTTCCTGTCTCTCCCCTTTGCTATGTGTGAGTGTGGTATAATGTTTTGTACATTATTTCCTTTGTTTTTCGGGTCTTAATGTTTGTGCGCTTGAATAACTGCTCGCCTTCCTTTGTGAGGCTTGCAGTTGTGTGGAAAGTACTGCGCCACTGGCTGCTATGAGCGCCTTGGGTTCTTATTGCAGCCTAAGTCTTGGGAGCGTTGATGGCTCGCTCGCAGGTTTCCTTCGCTGTGCGAGGGACGCAAAAACGTGGCCAAAATCGCAAACGTTCCGGACACTGACAACTATATATAGGATATATATATTTATTAGCAATAACTGGCCCACATTCTATACCCTTCTCCACACTTCTTTCTACTTCACTTCAGCTATTCACTTTCTGACTACCACAAGCTGTCTTGTCCTTCTGTTTAGTTATACAAGACATTTATTTATTTAAAAATAGACAATGTGTAACTATGTATATGACAGGTTTGTGTTAAATAGCTTAGGAAATATAGATATCCAGAAATTCTTTGTTTATGGGACTATGGAAAACTGCAAAAGAGCAGTAAAATTCTATAAGAGGGATTCTAGTTTGTGATATAGGTTCTCAAGTATGCATGGTTACTGGTATTCAGAAACACTGTTGGGTGACTCATTCTAGATTTTGAAATATATTGACTATTTAACTATATAAGCAATAAGCTAAGTTTTTGGGGGGATTTGTTTTGAAAAGCAAAAAATATGTCCTGTAGTAGCTTAATTATCTTTACAAAGAAACAATTTTGTCTTAATTCTCTTCCAACACTGAAGTATATCCAAGAAAACATTCTTTATAGAAAAAAGGTAATTTGTTCTCTTCCTGAACATTTGTGCGCAGTGTTAAAGCAGCTGCCACAACCTCCCTTTTAAAGTTATTTTAAAACTGTCAACACTTAAAACTCACCAAATCAAGAAATTAGGTTTAATCCAAGTTCCTCTTTTCTATGTAATTTATTTTTTATTTTCCTTACAATTTATGTGAAAAATGAAATTTGTCATGAAAAGCCACCTTTGGCACAAATCTGAGACATTGGTGGTTTTCCGTCTGTTTTGTTGGCGTTCAATATTGAAGCGTCTCTTATAGTGTATTTCATTGTCTCTTACTCCTTAAAGGTTAAAAGGGTAGCAAGTAAGGTATTGAGACCTTCCTGTGCAGCCTGAAGATAGTTCAGCCGTATTCACTAAGCTTCTGTATTTTAAGAATATCAAGACATTTGAGAGGTTCTTTAGACTCTTGTCCTGCTCCCACTGTTTGGTACCAACATATATTAACACTAAAAGTAAATGCTGGTAAATTATTATTTCTGATGTTAATATGCAGCCAAATAATAGGCAAGGTAATAGGTGGATCAATCAGTGGCTCAATCTTTTTTTTCTTAACTTGTGCTGACACAGATCCTGAAAATCTGTCCTGAATCCAGCCTCTTCAGGCTGAAGTTGGACAGGCCTCATGTAGATATTTTATGTTACAAATTTCAGTAAATTTAGTAGAGACTCCAACTGTGATTTTTCTACAGCTAAAAACTAGTATGATGGCTTTTATAGACCACTGCACACCTATATTTTTAAATAACTCATCTTTTTTTATTTAGGAACTGCACTTTTAAAATGTAAAAAAAAAAAATACAACAGCGTGTGAGATGTATAATTTTTATTTCCAAATATATACTTCCTGAGATGTTTGAATTAAACTTTAGCTGTACAATGGGAATATGTAATCTACAGATGCCAATGCTCATTAGCAGTGGCTCATTAATTGACAAAGACACAGACATACCTTTTGAGGGCAACAGACTGAAATCAGATGAGAGAGGATCCTTGCAGTGAAAAATAATTACGCATAAATGTTAAAAATGTAAAGACTGTTCTTGTTTATTTGATTTTTAAAATAATTTTGCTCATTGTCAAGATTTTTTTTATTTATTTAAAATAAATTGACTATAGTGATCCTTTAACTCCCTTGATCTTGAATCAACTGACCTTGAAATAGGGGTATTTTAAACAAATCGGTCCCACTTGTCTTTTTTGCTTTTTGAATACAGTATAATATATTGAAGGTGTTATAGGAGTATTCTGCCGAGTGGTTTCAAAGTCAGATTTTGAAACTTAAAGTCAAGTCTTGAGTACCATTGAAAAATAGAATATATATCCGCCATAAAAAAATCAATCCATTTGTAACACCTTCTGCCCAGGCATCACTGTTGATAAACTGTGAATTGAATGCTACGTATTTAGGCATGCATGCATGGGGGAGGGGGGAGTGTGAGAGAGCGAGCGAGGCAGGGCGCAGAGAGCGAGCGAGGCAGGGCGCAGAGAGCGAGCGAGGCAGGGCGCAGAGAGCGAGCGAGGCAGGGCGCATGGAGCGCCCAGAGGGAGTGGGAGAGGGAGAGAGGGTGCACATAGTGTTATTTTGGGAGTGGGCCCCTACTCCTGCCCCGCCTTCTCCTGTGGGTGGGCCCCCTCTGGCCTTAATCTTTCGGCCCACTTCTTCCTTGCACATTTCAGTTCACTTTCGTGTCTGTGCCTTTCTTGCGATTATTTTTTGGCTTCACCAAGCCTTACTTTGCTGAATGTCTGCCCATGTCCAAGGTAAGTCTTTCATGACCATGTGGCTTTTAACAATCCCTATATTTGCAGATTTAGCCCCTTTTCTATCAGGCAATATCTACTAAGTAGCGACATGTTTATGTCAAGGTAATGACAATTTGACTGCATGCCCTATAACGTAGATTTAGGTCCATATCTAATAAGCAGTTATCTTGCTCACATCAAAATTAACGCAGTTTCCATCGCCAAGTGGCTTCAACATGCCCTACTGTGCAAATTTGACCATATCTAATGTCCGTAAGGGCATTTTCATTGCTGGAGATCAGTGGTACCAAAAGGCTTTCAATAAGTCCTAACAACCTTTCGCTAAGCACTACATTTCGATTTCGACACCCATTGGTATCCTTGCCCACATCCAGGACGCACCTCTTTTATTGTCATGTGGCTTTCATCAAGCCCTCATTATAGATTTCGGCCCAGATCTACTAAAGCCTCTTTCTTGCCCTTGTTTAAGGTAGCGCATTTCGTATTTCGCTAAGCACTCCATTGCTGATTTCGGCCCCCATCAGCATCCTTGCCCACGTCCTAGGATACACTGTTTTCATCGTCACATATCTTCCAACAAGCCCAGATCTACTAAGCTTTATCCGTGTTCATGTCCAAGGACATGTTTTCTCCTTACCACGACAATCTGAAACACTACTGGGGCCGAATTTTGTAGCTTTGGCCACACTACTATAGTACCTTCTGCGCTCATTGCGAGCTGCAACTTTCCTGCTTTGCAATGAATGATCACCTTTGTGGCTTCTCGCGCGCCCCACGACGAGCGCCATTGGCGCTCATTGCAAGCCTCTCACCCTGTGTACTTTATAGGCCTCGTGCTTAAGTGTTACTGTCTTGGGTTGTGTTACTGCCTTGGTTTAAGTGTTACTGACTTGCGTTAAGTGTTACTGGTTAGGGCTCATTTTTACGTCCTTCGGGCTATTTGTACGTCCTTCGGACTCGTTTTCTTAGTTTTGCGTTTTCTTCGGCAGCCATTTTTTTCTGTTGCTTAGAAAAAATGCTAAATATGCCTCCAATTAACTTGCAACCTCACTCACGCGCTCCCTGGCTCTCCCCCTGTGGTGTGTGTGTAAGTTAATTTGAGGAGCACCGTGCATGTACGGGTTTCGGTCCTAAGTCCTACAGTTCGTAAGTCCGGCGTGCCTCAACTTGCGTGGCTCATTGCAGCCCTAAGTCCTGCGCTTTTACGAGGCTTGCAGTTGCGGCACAACTATTAGATGTGATTATATATAATATATGTTTTATGCTCTGGATACTCTTTCTGTGTTCATGGAGGCAATAATATTCCACATTTCTTCCAACGTCTCTTTCAATTCCCCACATTTTTATTAACTTGTCCTTGCCGTGCTGTCCCCGAGATTAATTTTGAAAAGTTACTGTTTTAATTGGCTCTAGCAGAAATAAATGTTATAGGAATTTTGCCATGTGGATAATTTACCTACAGGATGGCTTCAAATGTGAAACCTCTCAGATCTTTAAAAAGTCTTAGAACATTTTGGCCACATCTCTGAAACTTTCTAAATGCAGCTCTAATTTATTAGATAAGCCCAATCGGACTGAAAATACAATGGTATCCATTATTATAGTAAGAAAGATTGAGGCTTGGCTGCAAGTAAAACATATTAACTTTTAGTCCTTGTGGTCTGTTTGAAGTCTCACTGGATAGTCTAAAGTGCAGAACTGCTACCACTCCTGCCACTGCAGCTGCTTGAAACCTCTAAAGCAAATTAGTTCTTCCTTCAGAGAATTCAGCTGATACACTTGTTTCCAAACAACTTTAAATGCATATTTCAGTTTCATGGATTATGAATGCATCTGATAAAGGAGAATCAGTACAGTATGAAAAAAATAACACAATAAACATTATATTTACCCACAAAGTTTGCTAAAATTCTTGAGTTTGCAAGCAGTTGATTTAACCCCTAAAAATCACTGATAAAATTAGCATAAAATTCATAATTTGTCTTGGCCAATCACTGACCGCTAGTACATTGTATCAATCTGTGATAGCAGTTTGTGCAGGAAGGAATCATTTGATGTGTAGTCCCCTGCACAAGGAAGCAGGAGGAGCCAGACTTATTTATTTATTTATTATTATTTTTTTCATGCAAAACGATGAACAGCAATGTTCAAATATGTCTTATTATCTATATAGGATTATTTTGCTATGATGTCAGGACCTCCTTCTGACTAACCATAATTAAGGAGCATCACTGTGTAAGAATGACTTACCTGTGTGCTGTTGTATTTCTGAGCATATCTAAATGGACACCTGTAGTCCTCAAAATTCCTGTCAAAAATTTAAATGAATATGTTTTATACATTACGAAAGGTGTTTATGCATGGAAAATAAGAAAATGAAAACTAACAGGAAGGCAACAGTGAATTAGATAAAAAGCAGTAGTGGATTTTAAAAGATAATTACTAAAATGTGTACATGAATATATTTATAAGTAAGGTATGAAATATTTCATATATGACTCCCAAGTTTTTTGACAGAATGTTAGGTTTGGGAGGAGTATTTACCTGACAAATCATGGGTAGCTGGAGGGCGGCATTTGGCATGTGGACCGAGTGTTGGATGGGACGGACATAAGTGCTCAGGAAAATAGAGAGGAGAAAACATTGAATATATGTTTTCTTCCCTACTGTAATGTAGACTTTCAAAACTATAGAGCACTGGTTTGTCAAACAAAACTTTTGTATGTTTTAAAATATTGTTTTTTAAAAATATGTTAGAAATTTTTGGTTGTCCAATTAATTTGTCCACTTTCTCTTCATTTAAGAAGTGGTTCCAAATCCTTCTTTTAAGGGCACCTATCAGGTCAGGATGTGAAGATATCCCTGATTGAGCAAAATTAGATCCGTGATTAAGCCAAATCTTTGTCCTGGGTTACAATAAATACAACACACTTTTGTTCACTTGGTCAGTATTGTATGATGACTTATATTTCTGCTGTCCTTATTAATAAGAAACACCAGTGTGAAAAATCAGAGAGGACATCCGCTTCCACAGGGTACTTGTCCAAGAGGAAATCTCCATGGACAGGAGTTGAGTGATATTGTACATTAAATGATCTAGGTTACCATTACAAGCCACTTCAAACAACTGTATTTCAGTTATTTTGGATACTACTATATTACATTGGGGGGGAAGATGCCAAAATATGTTTTTTTTTTAAATTTAGGCATAATTTTAGCCTTGGCTCACCATATGCTGACCCCTTAGTTGTCATTTGAGAACTAGTCAGGACTAGAACTGGCAGCCGCAGTGAACGCATACAGTTATATAGTCTGTGGAAGGAAGAATATATCAAATCTGGAACTCAGTCATTAAATGATCATGGGGCCATCATGATGAAAGGCTGTACAAGGTTACTAACCGTATTAATATAGTAATCTGTGTGGGCTTTAGATCTCTGCAGTATTGACATTGTTTAAAATGATTTAAGCCCTTCACAAAATACTTCCATCTCTATGGATAATGCAGCAGAAAAAGCATGTAGGATGCATAGTTTTATAGGTTTAAGTAGAAGAAAAATCGAGGTACTAACGTCGTTCTATCGCCAGACCACACCTAGAACAATGTGTACTGTTCTGGAGACTTGTCCAAAAGGACATAAATGAATCAGATTGTAGCAAAACGTCACCATTTTGTTTATTTATAAAAAAATACTCCCTAGTATTAACAGGATTGAAACATGCAGCAATATTACAAATTGAGATGTCACTTTCTTTTTAGAAAAGTGATGAGAACTTGGGTTCCCTGAAAACTGTACATTATATTTGTAACAAGTAAAATATTCACATTGTTAAACTGTGGAATTCAAATGCTTGATGTGAATATATATTTCACTCCTGTTGTACAGATAGTAAACGATAACAATAAAAAAAAATATTCACAGTGAGTATATGAAGTTTGCTGTGGGAGACTAATAGAAGGGAAAAAGATAATGGTTGTGGGGCAAAATTAAAAAGGGTGTGTACTTTTAGAGGTGTTTCATAGTCGAGTGTAATGAGGAGGCTCATACTCTTTCCTTCCACACAAATTATAGACAATATAGACAAATTCTTACTAAAGTTGGGGTAGGTAATTTTGGAGAGGGGGGGGGTGCATCTTTCTTCCTTCTGCTCACGCTTGTCGGTGATGGCAAGACAGTCCCACCACTCCTCCATATAAAACTACTTATATGGCATGTTAAAAAAGCTGTCATACAGTAGTAGTTCTTTAAAATTGGTAAACAAGCTAGCAATCCGTTATTTATGATAATCTATAGACCCCTTCTGTATCGCTACCATGTCATGGTGAAGGGGCTTATGTACTTCATTTAAGCTGTGAGTTGTATACCATGTAGGGTCACACAAGATGGGCAGGCCATAGCAGAGAGGTCAGACAAATCAGTCCACTGGAGAAGGAACTGGCATCACACTCCAGTATCTTTGCTATGAAAACCGTATGGATAAGCACAACCAGAAACAAAGACAGTTGTGCCTGGTGGGCTGCCCCATATGGTCACGAGAGTCTGATACAACTGAACAACAACAAATAGGTATATTAGTATCTATTTTCCACGGTCGAAAGAAGCTTTCATTTAAAAAAATAAATGTGTTAACCCCTTCATTTGTTCACTTCAACAGTATATTTGAAAGCATTGTATTAAATAGAGTTAATTGGAATAACATTGTGTCTAGTGCAACACACCATAAAACTCCAAGCTAACCAGTGCCAAAGAATGACTTTATATGGTGCTGATCAGGCATTGTACCAGGTGCCAAGATACTGTACATGAAAAATAATGGATATCCAGGATATCAAATCCATTACAGATGTTACAAATTTATTATACATTCTTTTTACGTTGTCAGACTTTTCTTCACAAACTAGATCTTCTTCATCCCACTCAGATGACTATGTTGGCTAAACGATATGCTGTGTGCAATGGCCATCCATTTCTTTTAATTTGGCCAGCATCAGATGTATATATATTTGTATATGGATGTTCAGTATCTCTTCGATTGAAGTAATGCCTGACAGAAATAGCTCATTTCTATCACAAACATCTGTTTCATAAAGTAGTATAGTCATATTTACAAAGTAACAGTATTATCTCAGGCTTCATCCAACACTGGATGATATCCCAGCACACATTCTTCATAATGTAATTTGTGGCATGGCTGTGCCCAGGATCTTCTCTCACTGAACGTTAGAGTGACACAAGTATTCTATTGAAGCTATATTCACTGTCATCACTTATGACTCACCACATCAGTTTAATTCAAGCTCCTCTGTTTGTTTTAATTTATTTTAATTTTCTTAATAGTTGTATGTATTCATGAAAAGCAATCTTTGACACAAATTTAAAGGCATATCTAAGTTTCCTTGATTATGAGCTCATCTGATGAGCGAGGAGAATCCATGTATAAAAACTAAACTTTTAAAAAAGTACCTTGAAGTTAGAAAAATCTATTGTAATTTCTGACAGCTAAAAATTAGAGTACCCCCCCTTCAAACCCCAACTTGTTTTATCATAAAATTCATAATTAATTTTGGCCAGTCAGGAGGAAGCAAAAGCTGATTTGTATCAAACTCTGGGGCTCCTGTTTGTGCTGTAAAGCAGCCTGGGATATGTAGTGTGGCACCATGTTAGAAGGTGCTTTGTATTTTCATATAAGAGTCTCTCTGTGCAGCACATTCACACTTGATTACCATCCCTGTATGTTGTCCATTCCCTGCATCAACTACTGCTGCTGGTGTTTTTTTCCATCCTCTCTCTGTTTGGCAGAGGTAAGCAGCAGCTGAGTATTCTTGTCTCCACACAGGAAGCAGGTGGGTGGTTCACATCCCAGCAGTCACTTTGGGGCTGACATCAGTGCTCTTCTATTGGCTGTGGAAGACACCACTGATGAATAATGGGTTAAAATTGGTCCCAGAATGCTCCATGCTGATTGGGGGGAACCAGGTGCCTGTGTAAACACCTTGGGAGCATCAACAATGATTAGAGGGATTATTAGATCTTAATAAAAATAAAATGTTTTATAAAATGTGCTGAATATATCAAGGATGCTTCTTGCCCAAGGAGTGCAGACATGTATTAATCCAGCTAAATTAGATAATCCTTTTAAGACTTTCTTTGTGATTTGAGAAGCACACTAGATTATGCAGTCCTCCTACTAGACTATACAATTTTGTTAGTTTTTTAACAATCATATGTGTTATGTATTGCTCCATTGCTCTTTTATAGTACTCCATAGCAATTCAATTTTAAATGCAATACGTTATAAAAAATAAAATAATATATATTACATTAGCAAATTAAAATATTATATGAAGAGAGCAGGACCGTGTGTGAATTTTTTTTTTCATCTGAGGAACTGGAATTGTGTTAACGAACTACTAAATTGCTAAATTCTACTAAATTCTTTTAAAATCTCAAATAGTTTAGAATACAAAGCTCAAAGACTTGTGTTAATATTGTGTTTGACTTGTAGTTAACCCTTGTATCGTGCTACAGATTAATTTGGTGCATTACAAATAAAGGATAATAATAAGAATAAATGTATAGAAAATGTGAGTGAAAGCAGATAAACATCATCAGCCCATTATTTTCTGTGTACAGTCATTTTGGTTTTGTCTGTTATCTGTTTTAGTTAAAATATCTTTGAATAAGTATATTTATATTTTGTAAAGTTTGAACTGAATCTATCATTATATAAGAAGTAAAAAGGAAAACTACAAAAAAGGTGATGATTGTTTGACTTTAGATTGTAAGTTTGCAAGTTTTCAATCTTGCATGGAGTCTTGAGGAAAGCTCTATGGACACCGGATTCTAAGCTCAAAGACCGGGCCCTCCATTCTATGCAGCTTGTTAATATTGTAATTGTCTTTGCCTGGAACTTAACCCTGTATAGCGCTACGGAATATATTGGCCCATTACAAATAAATAATAATAATAATTGATTAAGGATAGAAGGATAGTAAAATCACAAGTTCTATTTATGACAGTACGGGCGGTCCCCCTAGTTATGGACGAGATAAGTTCCTAAAAACGTCTTTAGGTTCGATTTTGTATGTAACTCTGATCCTTGATGAATATTAATAGAAATAACAATACTATATGTAGTAATAATAATACAGTGTAATACTGTAATAATAATAACACCCTTGTACTGTAATAATAAGTTCCGGAAACTACTGTGCTCTTTCTTTTAATTGCAACAAACTGAAAATAAAAATAAACTCGTACAATAAAGCTTTAGGAGCCTGTTCTTAAGTATGGAACATATGTAAATAGGGTCATCTGTAACCCCCGGGACCTCCTGTATTAAAATAGAATCATCAACTTTGTATACAAAAAAATTGTGCCTTATGTTTTATTAATTTATTCTATTAATATTCTTTAAGCAGGTAGCACTGTACTGATAAATCACATATAATAGTTTTGAATCTTAGGAATGTTGGTCACGCAATGTTCAATATTGCGGGGCTGCAATGAGCGCCGCAGTCGCTCATCGTGAGGCCCACACGACTTAGGCTGCAATGGAAAGACGACTAAAAAGCGCCAAATAATTAATAAAAAAAAAACGTACACACTCACAAACAGCATAGGGGAGAGCCGAAAGGACAGCAGTCCCAGCCTTAAGAAATTTGGCCCGTCAGTTTTGACGGGCAAGTAGCTAGTAGAGATATATTTTCAAGACCATATAAAAACATGGTCCTGTAATACTCTGCATCATTGTTGATAAAGGGCCTTTGCTAGTCTCTGAGTTGTTGATCCACTGGGCTGTGCTCTTAGTCCATCACCCTAAAGTAATACTGCAAGAGGATTGCTATATAAACACACAACCATCATACTCTGTCTGTCTCTTGTGGCAATATGTGAAGATAACTCAGCCAGTAAATACATAGTAATCATGGCTTGAAGGGCAAGTGTGGTCACTAGTAGATGCATCTGCCACCTTCACAACGTGTAAATATAAAACTTCCTGTATATTCAAAGTCTCCTCCCTCCTCGGGAAGTTGATCCTTGGTACCTATAATGGTGGATTCCATAGCATTATAATTGCAAATATGGGGGCTGTAATTTATTTTTTAATATTCTAAAACATGTTGCTTATTTTTAAGTGAAGTTCTAAAGGGGCTATTATATGCTGACCAAAGTTTTTAGTCCAACAGTTGATGTGGTTGTAATATGGATATATTAAAAGGACAAATATATCTCCATTTTGCGTTCCAAGCCTCATACTCATTTTGCCTTAACCACCTAGACCAGTTGTTTTGGATAAGGAGACGGACCACGCCGTAGCATTTTAAATAGTTGCTTAGTGAGCCCATTTTCAACATATCTCGGTACACTCCTTTGTCTTGATTAGACTGCTGAAATGCTTGTTTAATTTTCCCAATAATTTATTATAGTACAGTCTGAATGTGATAAGGTAAAACAAAATAGGCTTGAATTGAAACCCGATGCAGGAATCTGCAGGCCTGTAATGACATTTTTCAGCTGTTTTCTTTGGGTTCGACAAGAGAACAATGTATGTACAAGGTTTAACTCCTTTCCAAGTATAACAGTAAAACAAAGGGAATTGTGTGATCTTATGTTTGGCACAGTCACGCTTTCTGAAGCAGAGTACTACATTACAAAATATGTCATGGGTCACCCAACAAAGAGAGGCCACAGAACATCAATATGCTCCATCACAAGAAAAGTTTGGTTATGAACTTGAAAAAGTTGGGTGGTCTTCTCACTGGCAGGAGGTCCAAGCTGCCATAAGCCATAATCTTCAGAGTTTAATTATGGACTGCTGCAGCTGTGAAATACAGCATTCAGATACTTGTCTCATATTAACTCTTAAAGCACTACTTACACTTTGCAGAAGTCCAACAATTTTCACCCAAATAAAAAAATTGCAATAAATGAATATATAAATAACTTGCATCAACAGTAGTGCATTTCTCTTAGAAACTTATCTGCGTCCAGTGTTCTTCTAACTCCCCTAACATTTATAATATGTTTAGAAAGAAAAACGGAACACAATAGCTAAAATTAAAGACTGTAATGTAAACACATTTGTCCATTATTAAATCAGGTTCTTGAAATGAACAAACTATTGCAGTGGTGCTTTAACAATTTGATATATGGTTTTATTGTGTCCTATGTGGTGATTGATTTATATACATATGGAACACATAGTACTGTAATAACCAGGTAATCTGCTTTTAAGTTTAAAAGTGACTGATGTGGCAAACAAGATATTTTAACAGCAGTGTATTGCTGATAAACGGATTTGGGCGACATGTTTATTAGTATGAAGTTTACGTTTGCTTACTTTCTACATTATTATTATTATTATTATTATTATTATTATTATTATTAGGAAATTGCCCGTCAAAAATGTCTGGATTAAAATTGTGAGGCTGCCAATGCTGTTTGCCACACAATGGGAGGCTTTTGGTCCTCTAAGCACCTTCAGCGCTCATTGCGAGCCTCTCCACCCGTGTACTTCAAGTTTCCTGCTTTGCACTGATCATCTTTGGCGCTCATCGCAGGGCTCGCAATGAGCACCTTTGGGGCTCATTGCAAGCCTCTCCTGCTCGCGGTGCTCATCGTTAACCCAGCGATGAGCGCCTTTGGCGCTCCATTGCGTGGCTCGCAATGAGCACCTTTGGCACTCATTGTGAGCTTTTCCTCTCACCTGCATTCATTGCAAGCCTATCCAGTTCGTGGTGGTCATTGTTTTTTTCCTCGCTTAGGCAATTTC